>JABYPW010001779.1:0-13745 GCA_016880775.1 Phymatotrichopsis omnivora
AAGCCTGACCATGTTTCCTTATGCGCTTTCTCATTCTTGGAGTTCTTCATCCTTCTGGCGATGTACCAATTTTACGCTGGTCCCTTTGAAAACGATGCTGCCCACTTGATCTTGTGGCCCTCATCTTCGAATCTGTCCTTATTGACCTCGAAGGCATCCATACACCTCGTGATGAACAGGTCTAACTGGGCACAATCCTTCCCATTGAACGCTTCAGGGTCCTTAAGCTTTGCTAGCTTAGGCATTTCTCATGCTTGTTGTTCCTCTTCCAGTTTTTGTTGTAAGGTGTCAACTGCTAATTAGAGTGTGACTCGCTCTTACCTTAGGTTCTCAAGTTGCTCGCTTCCTGGTACTTGCTCCTTTTTGAGGCTTTCGATCTGCTGCTGATCTGCAACTTGCTGCTGTCTTAGGTCCTCGATCTCTTGCTCCTGGTCAATACCAGAATTGTAGTGCTCTCTGATCCAGTTTCTGATCCTTTAGTACTGTGGAACGGCATGTCCTTTATTGAGGTTGTAGATATCTCCCCAGGACTGTAGTTCTTCTAGGCCTGGGATAGGGTATGCTTCTTCTATATCCTCAGGTGGGTCTGGAAGCTTTTCCTTGGTAGACATTGACTAATGCCTGTGACTCTTTGCTGCTAGGAACTCGTCGATACTTGGGTCTAGGATGGCGAGTAGGAGGATTCTGAGTTTGTCGAGCTGGACTGGGGTGACAGGGTGGTTCTGGTGTAGCACAACGAGATCGTGTTTGTACAGATAGAGAACAATCTTATTTTCACTCTCCTGGTGTACCGGTTGTGTCTGGGAGAATAGTGACTTCAACTGCAAGGTTGTCAATCTTAGATTTCCTAAGATGTTCCAGGAATTTGAGGGCGGCGTCCTCCAATTCCTCATCTAGCAGAAAACTTGCGGTTATGGCATCGGTATCTGACCACAGGTACAAGTGTAGCACTGGTGCTTTTCCTGGGTCTGGGGTGGCTATTACCACTTAGGGTATCTGGTACTCAGTGGTTGAAGTAAACTCTGTTGTTCCAGTGGTTGTCACAGCGATAGTCTTTGCAGAAGAATCCGTGGATTTGCCCGTCACAGTTTCTGACACAGAAACCCTTTCTCCACTATGACCTGGTTGCCTTCTCGAGTTCTTGTTGCTCCCTAGTTTTGCAGCGTAGGTGGTGGTCGACAGGGTTGACTTTGCAATGGCAGATACTGCACCAAACTTTCTGAGCTTTTGCCGGTCTCTTAGAAAATACCTTTGGCGATGCTGGTTTCTGTGCTGACCTAGCCTGGACCTCTGGACTGAAATGGACTCTGCGATTCCTCTTCTGGGGGGTGGGATTTGCAGGTCTTTGGGTTCTTCCGGAGGAAGCAGGTTCTTGTCTTGCAGCTGCCTGGTGATTTCCTCGATAGTGAACTGGGGTTCCTCTCCTTGGAAGTTCTAGTTGACTGGGGATGACATCCAATGTCACCTGAACTCTCATGTATCTTCTTCGATGGTGATTTCTGGTAGACACAGTATAGTGTAAAGGACAACTCCTTCAGCGATACAACTGATGCTCAGTCTATATCGGGGGTTTTGGGGTAAATCAGGATACAAGAAGATACACAACTCCTTAGAGGACTTAAGAGGTGCGCATTAAGCGAGGCAATGATGTGCTGAAGGTTTGTGGGAATAACTCTTTATTCCTGAGGTGTATACTTAAGATACTGCGTGAAGAAGAAAGAGAAAGAAATACAAGACCGCGAGATTTCCTTCTCTTTTATACCAATCGCCAAGAGCACTGCCTCCCTTCTATAGCAGTCTCTATAAAACCTGTTTTGTCCACATGATCCTTTTCCATACGTCATTCAATCTAAACACTGTTCTCATGACCTCCGTAAGGCAGACAGCTAAACATGAGTGACCATACATGACCGAGTGACAATTCATGATTCATAACGCGGAATTCCAAAGAACATCACTAACAATAGGAAACATAAGGAGAATACAACAAGCAGGAAAGTACATGACCACGGTTCATCACAAAATGTCATTCAGTTGTAGTACTGACTGCTGCAAAAGTATCCTTGTTGAGGAAAGTAGTATATAGCTTATTGTCAAATAACTATTAGAAGGTCTTTCCCTATGTGTCTGGCATCAGGTATGCAAGTTCGTATTCAGGGAGGTTAGGGATTAGAGAGTAAGTTTCTCTTAGTACTTCTCTAGTTACTCTTTTACCTTTTTCATTTACTTCTTTTGTAGTCATGTCTAATTCTGTGCAAGATTCTTCATCCCTAGTGTACATACACTTATTGCTGATGGTCAAACTTCTAGACCTACTTAGGAGATTGTATGATGAGTAGAGGGGGGTGCTGAACAGTCTGCTTCCTCTATCACTGAAGATCCTTATATAGGGGGGCTAGGTTAGGTACTTGTTAGGGTACTATTTAGGTATGCCTGTACTTTGCTATTTTCTGGTGTTAGCTAGTAGTTGAGCATTTCCTCGATTACTTCTGCCATTGATTAGTGGGGGGGTTGGTAGGGGGAGAAGAGTTGAATTACCCCAGGTATACTCTAATAGGACTAGTTATCTTATTGGCCTTGTTCTAGGGTAGTAGTGTACCTGGAGGATATTGTCTGTATTCCAGTTATTTCCTGAATCACTTAGGATCTCCTAATTGAAAAGGGGGTTTTCTTCTACCATTACTATAGCTTCTACTTGCTAATCAGTTAGGCACTCATCTTCATTCCAGTTGCATTATCTTTCCATATCTTGTTAGTGAAATAAACAAGGGTCTACAAATGTAGGTGAGTGGGTAACTACACTTTACAGCTCAGAGGGGGTTGGTTAAGATTATGTGAGCAGGGGTTCAGTGGAGAAGTAGGTTGTTTAGGTAGACTCTGTACTCAAGATTGAGATGGGGTTATTTTGGTACATTTTGGTTTTGTTTCTGACTATGGGTTCTCGCTTAATTTTTAGTGCAGTCTGTATGCAGTGCACTAACCTCTATATAAGGGCTAGATGGTGATTGAATAAGATGAGCGACCAATGGGATTTGTTTTAAAAGTTTCACTGAGTACTTTAGAAAAAAGGAAAACTGATTACTACTATAATCATTTGTAGTAAGCAGAAAGAAATTAAACTTGGATTCCCTTTTAACTACATAATGCACTATGGCATAGCATTTACACTTAACTACAAGTAGAGACATAACCATATCTATAAGAAGAAAGAAAGCAATAGTAGCTTCCTATAGTCACTGTAATATAGGTAGGGCTTACTGGCTAATTAAGGCCCTATGACATAGCCATAGAACTAGGAGCGAACTTTGATAAGTGCTATTAGGGTAACCCTTTATATAGTAAGAAGAAAGAAAGGGATATCCATTTCCTGACTTCAACTTCCTAAGGGACTATGGTAGGAAACTTATATACAATCAAGTACAGATAATACCTATAGCCCTTCCTATTAAAACCCCAGGAAATGCTCCGATAACTTGTACCAAAAAAAGAAAATACAGATAACTAAGTACAAAAGCTGACTGGAAAAACACAATTTTTAGGCAAACCTTAAAACAATGAAAGAAAACCCTAATATAGAGAATGTAATAGAGTAAATATAAAAGAAGAGAGACAAGGGAAAATGTGAAAAACCCCTCCTTGCTTTACTGTAGTGAAAATACTCAAGTCCTATGTAGAAAAAACTAACTAAAAATGAAGAAAAAACAAATAAACAGAGCAGATGGTAAACCCCTCCCATCATAGTTAACCTGTCCTTCCTATTAGACTTTGTGATTTAGCCTAGATCAAAGTTATATAGATAGGGTCATTTGCTATGTATAGGCTAGTGCAATTTGTACAAAAGAGGATAGTGTTCTCATAGCTGAAGCCTTTTAGCTACTTGCAGTTGGTAATTCTAGAAGAGTGTTTGGATATGGTATGGGGGCCAGTATAGAGTCAGCAGCATAGGGGGGACTGACAGTTTTAGATCAGGTGTCCAAACTTTGATCAGCAAAAGAATTGGGTATTAGCACTAAAAGGGATGTACTTGATAGCGTGGCAGGTCTTGTTGAGGATTGTGAGACCCTTAAGAACATGAGCCTCATTGTTGTTATAGATGACAGTAATCATAAGGGAGCTGTGATTCCATTTGTTGATTGTGGTACTAGATGTTAGCTAGTGCATGGTTATAGTGAGGGTAATACTGGAGTTATAAAACTTAATCTCTTGATGGAGTCATGTTATCTATCCTATAGTGTTAAGGTCAGTGGTGGTGGGAATACCATAGATGATGTATTTCTTCCAAGTGTAATTATAGTTGATACCCTTAACTTTACACAACTCTCTAACAGCTTTAGAGATAATAGGGCAGTAAGAAAAGATAGCTATAGTAGTGACCTTCTCTATAGTAGTGAGAACAAGAGTCATAGGTTATTGTTATGGCATCTCTAGATGCATGAAAAGGAGGGAGCTTTGGCTTGGTCCAGCACTGAATTCACTCAGTTGTAGATTTATATATGTACATCTTCACCAAAGGCCAAGGATTCCTCGATGTTGACGATGATTTTGCAGTTATGGTAGGTAGGATACTATAGGAGGGGAAGAGGGGTAGTCAATAGGAGGTCCTTTTAGGTGACTAGCTTATTCTTCTTCGTTTGTTTTTGAGATGACCTAAGTGTAGGTTTATGCATCTTGAGCTTTTTGCTAGGTAGGGAGACTGGTAGAGGAGTAGCAACTAAGTAAAGTTTCCGGATATCTCTCGCAGTTACTTTTTGTTGATTTTGAATGTCCTTGAGGGACTTATTAACTTCTTAGAGGCTAGGCAGGGTCTTAGTGGCAGGTGCTGGGGCCTTGGTTACAGCTAGCTGTGGTTGTGACTCTAAGGTGGTAACTCAGTTACCGAGGTCTATCTAGGTATTCTCAATTGTAGTGAGGGTTATCTGGATAGAAGCTAGTAACTGTTGAATAGTAGGAATGTCTATTGCAAAGAAGGTGACAAGTCCAGTCATGTTGAAGGTCTTTATGGCATATGCACTATATATGCCGGATCCTGTACAGGCTCCATGTGAGGAGGTGTTATATCCAAGTAAGTAACCAAATTTGGATATTGCCAGGTCAACTTGGATCTGTCAGAGTACTTCAACTTCCTTAATAGTAGTGGTAGAAGGGGGGGGGGGGCTATCGAGGAGGAGAGGGGTAGAGTAAAAAGGTGGGAATAGGATAGAGGGGTGGTCTCAGGGACACTTTATGGAGGTATATTATAAGAAAATCATCATGAGAAATAAAATATAACTTTTAAGTGAAGATATTGTGGTGGTTGCAAAGTGTGAAGAAGAAAGAAAGTGCTTGCACTTTTCCATGGTCACTGTAATGTAGGCAGGGTATACCAGCAAATTAAGACCCTATGATATAACCACATAACTAGGAGCAAACTTTGCCAACCACTGTCAGGGTAACTAAAATACTAGACCATACAGATTTCTCTCATTTTATACCAATGGCTAAAATTACTGCCTCCATTCTAGAGCAGTCTCTATAAAACCTGTTTTATCTACATAATGTTTTCCTATATGTTACTCGATCTAAATACTATTCTTATGACCTCTGCAAGGCGGATAGATAAACATGAGTGACTATATATGATGGAGTGATAATTCATGATTCATAACACGGAATTCTAAAGAATATTACTTAACAGTAAAAGACATAAGGAGAATATAACAAGTAGGAAAGTACATGACTATAGTTTATTACAGTTTTTATTCATCTCCTTGGTTAGAAAATCTATATAAGGAAGGGGTTTTTCTGGCTCTTTATATAAGGTGAGGATAGTCTAGTAGTATAGCTGTCCTATTATCATTGTGCAGTGATACACAATGTCATAGGTTCGAATCCTACTCACCTCATTCTATACCATGAATTTCTAGTTGGTCGTAGGTTTTATAGTATAGGTGAGTTTTCCCTGACCCTGCAAGGTTATATAATTAATAGTTCAGTCCTTGTAATTGAATGCAACTGATGATCTCAATAGCTATATGAAGTGTTACCCTAATGGAACTTAGCAAGATCACTCATATGTATGTAGATATGTCTTTGTAATTAAGATTATGTATAGGCTCTGCCTATATAATAGTGAACCAAGGGAGAAGCATGTCCTCACACTCTTTATACTATCTATTCTATTAAGTTAGCATAAAATATACCCTGCTGGAGGTAAAAGTGTACTTTAAATAGGGAATAGATAGTTTACACTCTTTGTACTATCTATTCTATTAAGTTAGCATAAAATATGCCCCACTGGAGGGAAAAGTGTACTTTAAATAGGGAATAGATAGTTCACACTCTTTGTACTGTACTATACTACAAGCCTATCCTATTAAGTTAGTATTTAAAGGTACCCTGCTAGAGGACTAAAGTGTAGTTATTGAGAGAATAGATTTTCCACGCTCTTTATACTTGTCTATTCTATTAAGTTATCATAAAAGATGGCCTACTAGAAGAAAAAGTGTACTTCAAATAGGGAATAGACATGAACTGCCATAAGCACTTTAATGCTAAAAGAATTAGGGCATCGCACTGAGTTAAGAGTATATGACATATGTTCAGTAGCACCCACTTTTTTAACATATGGTTAGATTTGCTTCCTTTAGGTATAAGTGTAATACCCTGAGTATAGCTGAAGGTATATGGGTAGATATAGCAATAGGGTAAGGAGTCCATAGACTAGCTTTATCCACCCTTAAGTTAAACCGTTGATTACCTTCCTCAGAACTACTAGGGTACTTACACCTTTTAAACGTTAGCTACTCTGCTAGCCTTCATTGATGCCTAAGTAGACCCCTTAGAGGAAAGTCCTAGTTGCCTCCACCACCATCACACTCATTAGCATCTACTACTACTTAGCATGTTGATCTATGGTGATGGGAAAAGGACACCAGTAATGTGTTAACTGGGCCCTCACTTCCTCACCCTCTTAAATAGGGAATAGATACTTTATACTCTTTGTACTTTCCTTCTCTTCTCTCTTGAGTCTATAGACTAGCTATGAGAATTTAAAATATGTTCATTCTTTAGTGATAAATCTCTTGTACTTTTCTCTATTCTTCTTGTGGATCTAGACTTAGACATTGAGATATCTGAGTTTACTCAGTAATACATTTGTGTTGAGTAGCACTTGCAAGTTACTAAACCATCAAAGAAGATATCTCATATAACACTATATTCTTAAGTCATGGCTAGTGATAATACTCCCATTGCTAATTCCTATACTAATATTACTCTTTACAAGGGTCACACCATTTACAAACCCAGATATACTAGGTTAGTTTCTACACAATCAGGGAGAAGAATCCTCAAATCATCTGTTGAACTCGATGACAATGAAAAGAAATTCATTAAGTATCAAGTATACATTCAAAGGAATTTCCTTGACCAAATAAAGATATAACTCCTAGCTAAATTCCAGCAATAAAAAGAAGAAGTCTTAGGGATTCTGTTTTCTACCATCTTGACTTACAAGCAGATAGGGAAAATATTTGTACGAGTACTTGTTTCCTTCCCACCGACCATCACTGATTTACTGCTTCAGGTAGTTACCCTTCTTAAGGAATAAAGATATGTAAACTAGTTCTAAGAAAGGAAGATAAGGGAGGAAATTGAGTAAGAATATAGCCTCCTAATAGAATAGCTGAGAAGTGAGAATTCCCTACTCATTAAGGACTTAGGAGGGGCTAGGGAAGCCCTCTAAGTAGTTGATAATTTGCAGCTTGTAACAGAGTTACAAATGGATAACAATCACCTTAGGGATAATAACTCCACCCTGAAAGGTAATAAGGTCTCTCTCCAATCCCAACTTATGGCAGGGCAAGCTAAAGATAGAATAAGAGGCTAAAACCAAGTCTTAATCTCTAAGCTAGAAAAAAGGGTAAGGGAATTAGAGTAAGACCTCAAAGAAGTAAGAGATGATGTAGAGGATTACCATGAACTATAGAGCTAATACAATAGGTCTGTGGACTCTGCTGTCTCCCCCATGGTATCTCAGGTACCAGAAGACACTATAATTTGTCACTCTCTAACTGAAAGGAAGGAAACACCTGAGATCCCCCTTAGAAGAAAGAGCAGGGGACTGTCCAAAATCCTCCATAGATACAAGGAGGACCAGCTGGAATCCTTGAGGAGAAGAGTCACTCATTGCTCTCCTCCTCCTCCCCTACCTCTAAAGTAATCAGCTAACAAACCACTGACCTAACTGGATATGGATGAACTAATCCAACAAGTCCTAAGGCAAACCCAAGTACCTTAGCCTCCTCCTCTAGCTCCCCTGGTAAATCCTCTAGCACCTGCAACTGGTCCTATATAACCATTCAAGGGACTATAACCTCTAGCACCTGAAGAGTTCTCTAGAAAGGTGGAAAACATTATGAAGCTCTAACTTTAGTTAGAAACTTACTTCACCCTCTAGAGTCATGCATTCCCTACTAAACTGGTAAAAATCTAGTTTACCTCTACCATGTTTGTAGGGTCCACCCTTAGTTAGTATTGGGTAAACTACCTTATATGGGTAATGCCAATGGCCAGATAGGAAGATTTCCTCCTGCCTGTCAGGTTGAACTTTGGAGCCTATGCCTTGAGGCCTAGCTATATTACAAGTGTTACAAACACTGATTTTATAGTGGTGATACATAAACTATGAAATGGCCATACCTGATAGTCATATAAGGCTTACATGAGTTTGTATAGTATAGTGTGGTATAATAGAGGCTTTGATGAACTTGTTGAAAGTCAACCTAATAGTTATAGCATGATCAGCTATAGAGGTAATATACAAGTCTTATTGAAGATCAAATAGGAGGTTAAACCTATAATGATTGCAGGTGATCTTTACCAAGTCTATGATCAGTGTTCAGTATAATTGTACCATATTATAATGAACCTAAAAGAGACACTTGCATGAATTTACTTCTATAAGGTTTGAATAATATTATTCCTTATATAACTTGATGCACATACTGGTGTATTCAAGGAGTAGGATAAGAGGGGACTTGAGGAAGCTAACCTTAAGGGGATCTCCATCTTCGATACTGTGAGCTTAATGAAGCCTATCTCAGCAGTATCTCCATCTTCGATACTATGGGCTTGCTGAAGCCTATATTACAGTTATCTTGGTCTTCGATACCAAAGGCATAATGAAGCCCATCTTAGCAGAATCTCTATCTTTAATATTGTGGGCTTGCCAAAGCCTATCTCAGTGGTATCTCAATCTTCGATACTGTGGGTTCATGAAGCCTATGTCAGTGGTACCTCTATATTCAGTACTATGGACATCATAAAGCCCATCTCATCAGTATCTCCTTCTTCAATACCATAAGCTTAATAAAGCCTATCTCAGTAGTATCTCCATCTTCAATACTGTAGGCTTGCTAAAGCCCAGCTTAGCAGTATCTTAGTCTTCGATACTGTGGTCTTGACAAAGCCCATCTTAGTAGTATCTCTATCTTCAATACTGTGGGCTTAGCAAATCCTACCTCAGCAGTATCTCAGTCTTTGATGCCATAGGCTTGACAAAGCCTATCTCAGCGCTATCTCTATCTTTAATACCATGGGCTTACTGAAGCCTACCTCAGAAGCATCTCAGTCTTCAATGCTATAGGCTTGACGAACCCTATCTCAGCAGTATCTCTATCTTCAATACCATGGGCTTACCAAATCCTACATCAGCAGTATCTCAGTCTTCAATACCATGGTCATCATAAAGCCCATCTTAGCAGTATCTCCATCTTTGATACTGTGGGCTTCACAAAGCCCACCTTAGTGGTATATCTATATTTGATACCTTAGGCTTGATGAAGCCCATATCAGTTGTATCTCTGTCTTCAATACAGTGAGCTTCACAAAGTCTACCTCAGTAGTATCTCCATCTTCGATGTCATAGGCTTGACGAAGCCCATTATAGTGGTATCTACATCTTTAATACCGTAGGCTTACCAAAGCCTACCTTCGAGGTATATTAGTCTTCAAAATTATAGACTTAACAAAACATTCCTTAGTAGTATCTCTATCTTTGATGCTATAGGCTTGATGAAGCCCATATTAGCAGTATCTCCATCTCTAATACTTTAGGCTTACTAAAGCCTACCTTAGCAGTATCTCCATCTTCAATACCATGGGCTTGCTAAAGCCTACCTCAGTGGTATCTCCATCTTTGATACTTTGTGATTACTGAAGCCTACACTAGCAGTATCTTCATCTCTGATTGTATAGGCTTACTAAAGCCTACCTCAGTAGTATCGTCATCTCCATTTCTATAGGCATAAGTTAGGCTACTTCAATGATAACCTTCTTAGGATCAATGAAGCTCATCATCAGCATCACTGATCCTTATACTTAATGAAGCAAGATATAGGCTACTTATTATATTCTTTGTCTTACCAAGTCTTATCAACTTTATCACTAACTCCTAGTAGTGAGTGGCCTTATACATGGAAAACCATACCTATTGCACTGTGATTTACCTCTCTTCTATTATCTTAGTTCATAGGTAAGGAAGTGAGGGCCTAGTTAACATATTACTGGTATCTCTTTCCCTTTACCCTAGATTAAAATGCTAAGTAGTAGTAGGTAATAATGAGTGTGATGGTAATAGAGGTAACTAGGACTTACCTCTAAGGGGTCGACTTATGTATCAATGGAGGCTAGTAAATGCAGCAAACCTTTTAAGGTGTAATTACCCTGGTAGTTCTGAGGAAGGTAATCAATGGTTTAACCTAAGGTCAGCTTAGGCTAGTCTACAGACTCCTCAGCCTATTGCCATGTCTACCTGTGTACCTTTGGGTATGCTCAGGATATTACACTTAGACCTAAAAAGGTAGGGGAAGTAAGAAAAATGGGAGCTACTGAACCTATGTTATATGCTCTTAGCTAAGTGTGACACCCCAGTTCTTTTAGCATCAAAGTTGCTTAGGGAAGCTCAGATACTCTATTATCTTAGTTCTCTTTATGATAGACTGAAGGAATAAGTTACATCAATGTTCTCCTAAAGACTAGAATATTCTTCTCAGCTATATAAGAAGGGGAATATTATTCCCTTGATGTTGATTAGGTGATCTAGAGGGTGGTGTAGCTATTCATAAGTATTTAACCACTCCTATCATTTATTAAGATAAGTGGTTCCTTAATCCATCTGAGGTTAGAGAACTTGTATTAGAGGAGTAACAATTCTCAAAGTCAGATCTTGGATAGAGATTGGTACACTGTACATGATATTGAGGATTGCCTAGTTTGTAAGTTCATAATCCCTAGCCTTGTCTCTTAGGTAATATACCTCAAGGAGCAATAACTCTTAAGTCAGATCTCAGATAGAGATTAGTACACTATATATGATAAGGAGAAGTGACTTGTGGGTAAGTTATTCAATCTTCAGATCATACCTACTAGCTGATTTGAGATGTTGGGTAGGATAGCTAACTAGTATGTAGAACTCATGGAGAGGTTCCCATAATAATGAGGCTGGTCAAGGCCAAGCTCATAGGCCCTATATTAGACTTCATCATTTACTTAAGAATTCTTAATACTGTGTACAACTACATTTAGGCCACCCTCAAAGATTGGGTTAACCAGGGTTTGCACCTGGATCTGAGAAAGGCGATAGTGATGAGCTACTCCCCCTAATACCAGACAATGCAGGAGTTGTTTAACTAGGTCATCACAGTAGGGCAATAGATAGCAGAAGCCTCTAAGGCTTTAGGAAAGAATCCCTAGGTGACTCAAGAGAAAACCTAGGCCTCCTAGAAGCCTTAAGAGAATGCTCAGCAACTAAAGAAAACTGAGAGAATAGATAAACATAAATCTTCAGCCCTGAATGAACTAATAGAACTCCTATACCTTCAGGGAGCAGAGCTAAAAACAGCCAAGGACAATGATACCTGTCAGAAGTGTACTTGCAAAGGATATAAGGTGAGTAAATATTTTGCAGTAAATTTTTTACAGATGTAGCACAAGCTATTATACTATTAGTCCTAACTTAGTCTATTTCCAGTACTATTCAAATTAGTTCCTAATATCCCTACTATATCGATAGATATTACTAGGATTTTCTACTATCCTGTAGCTACATTTTGTATCCTAACTACTTTTGGAGATTATATATGCATATAGTACTATACTTTCCTATTATCTAGATAATTTCCTAGGAATTTTTTGAGATCTATCTGCCTTCTCATGATAGAGTCTATGTTTTTCCTTAATATTTATCATTAGGCACAGACAATCCAATGTCTCTATCAAACTTTACATAGCCAAGTAGACCTTTAGGTTACTTTAACATTATTTAGATTATGATAGTCTATATAGAGATGTAGTGAACATCTTTTTTTTTTAACAAATAGGATCAAGGCTATAGCTAGAGAACTAGGTAAATGGATAAATGCATTCACTAGTTTTTGTCATTGCATTTCCAGAACTTATAGAGTTCAAGAATTGGTCTAAATGGTAGTTCTGAATACTTTTTGAGGGGAATCACATGGACCATTAGCTTCCCATTTCGATCACTTGCAATGTGGACGGGGCGTTTATACTCGTTTAGGAGCAAGGACATAGTCACACATTGTAGGAGCGTCAGGTATGCACCTTCATTCGCTAAGCGCCGTCAGGGTAACCTTCATACGGGGAGGGGAATCACATGGTTGAAACCTGGCCTATAGTGTTGCAATTTCTCTTCTAAATATGTCTGTGAAATTATGGAATTCTTGAAGTACAATATCTTGGTAGACTGAGCACAAACTTATGAAAAATAGGCTTGTCACAGCTCATGAACTGACCATCTTAGGTCTTGACTGATAAGATTCCATAGATACTGTATTGCAGCTTTTTTTTTTACTTTTCCGCTAAATAGTCAAGTTAGTAAAAAGCAATTATACATGGAAATAAACATCTTCAATAACTTGTGGCCTTCCTTCAGGCTTGTTACTTGGTATTACAGCCTCTGCATGCTCCCGAACACATTGCCAGATTTTTGGATTGTTCTTGCATGGCAACCCATCCACTTCGCAATCACATCGTTTTTTCTTTTCTTTTTTTGCTGAAATGACTTGCATTCCTTCCTTTATTTGTAGATGTATTGGTCTACGCATAACAAATATATGTAGGGATATAGGAAGGTTTTCGACTGGTTTGTGCCATTGAGGATAAGAGGTTAGGGAGTTAGCGAAAAACGGGTTGGGAACAGCGGCTGCACTGAGTTTTTCACCTATGAATGATGAAAAACACAAAGCGGAATCGAAATCTGAAACAGAAAGTTCGAAAAGGAAAAGTCGAAAAATAGCAACGAAAACAAACTCATGATATGCTCCTTCTTTAAGCCCTGAATTACGAGAAGGGAGAGTAAGCAGCATTAGGCCGCTCGCGTCTCGCTTCGCCACGACACCCAATCCGTCCAGCTATGATACGCACACTATGTAAAATATCACTAACAGAAAGTCTGCTTCACAGTGCCAAGTTCGCGTACTGAACGTTTGAAAATGTAAGTTCGCGGTACTGTGAATACGTGATTTGACGCAAATGGTGCGCCATATATGGAACAAGGTTAGAAGTCTTGTGTATTACTTATCGCCTACAAATCCAGTACCAACGTTTCGCAAGTTTGTAGCCATCGATCAACGGCAAAAATTTCAAAGGAAATTGGTGTTTCTACTCCAAAAGACGGACACGCTTTGTGATTGAACGAATTTGTAGTCATCCGAGTGATGATTTATGCGAGTGCAACCTCCCCCCCC
>JABYPW010001780.1:0-13743 GCA_016880775.1 Phymatotrichopsis omnivora
GGGAAATTCATTTTATTTTATCTTTACAACCCTAAAGGGGTTATCTAAAAGAACCTCTACATACAGCTATGTAAAGCTATGATAGAGGTAAAAGACAGCTGATGTAATGTCGGTAGCGCAATCTACACTTCAGATAAAATACAGGTTTGTTCCCAAATCCTCCTCGCTTATATGCAATAAACTTAAGAAGAGATAGGGCAGAAAGGAACGAGCAGAAGGGGGGAGAACAAAGTTCAAAAGAGAAATGTGACCACCATAAAAGGGATAACCCAGTACATCAACACAGCAAAATGACTTTAAGCGAGAAGAACAAGACAAGCCCTGGGAACCCTTTTCCCATCTCCAGTAAGGTGAACCTTATAACAACTGGGAGGGATTGAGGTATAAGCAATGAACCATAATCAAAGAAAAAGGGAAGAGAAAAGACAAAGGAAAAAACACAAGCTAAATTCACCAAACTCTTACATAAATGGAACAACAAAAGTGAATAGGGACAGAAATACCAAGGGGCCCTATGTCTCCATTCACAATAGAGGTGACTGGGGGGGGGGTAATTCATTTTTATTCTTATAGTTGCGTAAGGGACCATGTATAAGAACATCCTCGTATAGCTATATAAAGCTATGAAGTTATAAGAATACATGTCCTCCTAAGAAAAGTAGCACAAAAATAAACTAACATAAGTGGAAAAGAGTTTGCAAAGTCAAATCTAAATTAGCATATGACAGGGCAACATCCTCTGCAAGAAAATCCAAAATGTCAGATGAACTACAAGAGTGAGTAAGGAAAGTACAGGGAGGGGTAGCTGATCCATCAGCTAGAGCTACCTCTGTGAAATGTTTCCAATCTAAAAAGCCTTCATATAGTCTATATGAAGAACACATGCTAGGCGGTGGAGGGGAGGGGGTACATGATAGGGGTCTATTAGGCACAGAACAAACAGGTATAACCATATAGTATTTATATGCATGGGTTCTGGTCAGTATCCCAGTTTTTGTTTTCGATATATATGTTGCTATTTGTTTAGTTTCTTCCTCTGATTGGAATTTATCCTCCAGGTCTCGGGGTTTAGACATGTACTTTTTATGGGCTGTCACTCTTGCCAGGTATTCTAGTATAGCATTATGTATAGTTTTGTAGTGCTGATGACAGTGTATGCACAGGTGATTGTTTTGTCCCCATGTGGTGTTTGCTGATACGTGTGACCGTCGGGACCTTATATAGAAGATTCAGCTCCCAATTTCGATTAGCAGTTTAAAGATCTGGTTTTTGGCATGGGAGATTTCTTCATCGTCTTTGGAGTTCTCTTTCATCGCTGTCTCCTATTTTTTGATCAGTTTTTCCTTCAGTCTGACTTATAGTTTCTCAACTGAGTAAAGGGATGGGGTCTTTTGACCAGTTTTTATTATTCTGTGGAATCGTGCTCTAGTTTCCAGGTATAGGATAATGCTTCTTACGATTTTGTCAATGTGGACCAGTGGACAACTCCTGGGTTTGTGTATGTGCAGGGCATTCCGTTTCTGGATGTAAAGCCATTTGCATTTTCCTTCGACTATTTTCTTTTTCATAAGACTCCAATGCATGTTCCTAGTGTTTCTTAGCTGCAGGAGTAGGTAAGTGCTTCATATTTCTGACAAAATTGGTTGTTCTAGGTCAGTGATGGTAAATATCCTTTGGACATACCTTTCCTGTAGGTACTTGATCCACATTTGTGTGGGGGGAATCTTTGCTTAGGCTAGGACCTGGTAAGTATTCATGGTACGGAGGTTTCCGGTTATGGATTTGGCCATTCTATAGAACTGGGTGGTGAGGAGTTTGATGGTTGTCTGATCTGGTTTAAAGACAGTTGCACCATAGGGGATTTGTGGTATTAGTATTCCCATTACTATACATCTCCAGTTGTGTGGGGTAAGGCCTTTATGCCTGGTGTTGTCTCTACTGATGAGGGTAAACTGCTTGATAGCATGGGCTATGTGGTTTTAATAGTAAGTGTGCAGGGTTGGTTTGGTTGACACAAAATATCCCAGATATCTTGCCACCTTTCTAGGTGTTATGTTTGCCATACCTATTTCTCCGGGCTAGTTTTCATCATCTGGCATTTTTTCATGGTGTGTTACCCAGTGTATGAGGTCAGTTTTTGGGGCTAAGAACTTTATCTTCATGGTCTTTGCTCTCTATTCTAGTTGTTGGTATTTGTTTCAGATTTTGTGGCTATTTTCTTTCCTATTCCTTGAGTACATAGTGACTACAAAGTCATCAATGAAGGAGCCTTTGTTTTGGGGTTCACAGATATTGTGCAGAGGGGCAACGTATAGGATGAAAAGCAGTTGTGAATTTAGCAATCCCTGTGCCATTCTGGATTGGATATGGTGCAAGGTTTCTGTCACTCCTAGGAAGATCATTGTATGCTTCTATTGCTCATACATGAGAGTATCCAGTTTGTAAGATACTTTATGGTATTTCCTTATTCTATTCTTGTCCTGAGTTCTGCTTGTTCCATGTTGTCGAATGCCCGTATTATGTCAAAGAAGCTGGTGCTTACTTTGTACTCCACTTTCTGCAGGGAGTCAACTTTATAGAATAGTCTGGTAGCTGTGTCTGCAGTGCCTCTCTGTTTGACGGCTCCATATTAGTATGCTGAGATCATGTTAGTTTGTATGGCATGCTTATACAGTCGATCGTATGCTACTTTTTTGACGATGGTGGAGAGGGTATTGAGGAGTGCTATTACCTAGTATAACTTTACTGGTCCATGGTCTTCTTTTCCTAGTTTGGGTATAAGTACCCCTAGGGCTTCTTTTAGGTTGTCGGGGTAGTATCTGTGTCTGAGAATTTCGTTGATAATTCCTTTTAGGATGTGTGTCATACCTCTTACCACCTGCTTCCAGACTATATACAGAATTGTATCTTTTCCTGGGTCTGTGTTTCTAGTTTTCTGGAGGGCTTCATAGATTTCCTGTTCCATTACTTGTGGCATTTCTGGGTTCCAAGTCAGTTTTAGTGCATCTAGCTGTGGCTTTACGGGAAAGAGTTGTTTGATAAGTTGCACTTCGTACTGTACTGCTGTCCAGGCTGCGATATCAGGCTTGTAGTATCATGATGTTCACATTCGCACTGATTTGTAGTTCTAGAGGTCCTGGTCACTCATGTTTTCAACCTATTGGTACCAGCGCTAGTCTTTTACAGCTTGGATCATTTGGAAGTACTTGTTTCTAGCCATGTTCCGGTTTTCTTTGGTGGTCCATCCATTCTTATACTTCCTGGCCTCTCTTTTGAAGATTTTTCATTCCATGGCTATTTCCATATTCCACTATGGCTTGGAGTATTTTGTGATACTTTTCTTCAGTACTATGCTATACAACATATGTGTGATCTTGTGTATCGTTTTTTGTATCCAGTGTTGAAAGTCTCCTTGCTAGTCCTATTTGGTGATGATCCCTTCCAGGTGGTGGTATACCAGATCGATCTTGTCTTTGTTATATACCGGGAACAGCTTCCAGTTTCGTGCCAGTTTTTCTTACTCAGTGTCTTATAGGTGTAACTTTATCGCAACTGGGAGGTGATCACTCCGTACATCACCTCCTACTTCTGTTGGCAACAATCGTCTATCTGTGTTTATGCTCATGAAAATTATATCGATGACTCCATCGCAGTTTCCTCTCAGGTCTCTACTAGTGATCTCTCTGGGGATGTTGGTACATACATGTTCAGTGTTGGTTACTTTTTCTAGTAGTTTTTGTCCATCGTGTACTTTGTACCATGCGTACAACTGGTACAGGCTCTAGTCCGGGTGATGGGTGTTGAAGTCTCCTAGTACTATTCTGTGGCCTATGTGTTCGCAGAATACCTGTGTTAATAACTGTGTTCATTCTGTGCCTTTTAGATGTAGGTATACTGTGAAAAAGGAAAAAGAAAAAGAAAACTCCTTCAACTTGAAACTCAATGCTACCACATCTGGGTCCTAAATCCCAGGTATCGGAAAGAAAGAAAAACACTCTGCTATCCATTTCTCTACATATAACACTGTTCCATACTTGATTCTTATTGTATTTTTTGAGTGCGCTATTACATAACTGGGACAAAGTCTTGTGACTTGTTTGTATCCATCAGCGCCACCCTCACCGCCCTCCGTGATTTCAGAACACGAACTTGCAAATCAATTATGTGTCTAGTTAGGTACAACAATGAAATGAAGAAACACAATTGCTTTTAGTTGGTCTCTGTCGCGACAACTACAACCTCCAACTTTATATACCACGATCGAATTTCCAAACGCCGCGACAGCACCCCTATATGTCATACCGGCTAGTCCCTTTTGTTGCTTATTTTGCTAGGAATACGCGTTGCAAGGCTGCGTCAAAGAAATCAGTGTGCTGCTTGATGGTTGTAGCGCTGAATTCCGCTGCCCAATTGAACTGCCATGGATGAAGGTTCCAGCAATGAGGAACGCTTAAGACATTGTTTCCACTAGCAAGTGCGACTGGAGTGGAGAGTTTCAATTCGTCGATCGGAAACCTGGAGGTTGCAACCTCTCTCGTGAGCTGTTGAATGCTTCGAGTCCGTTTATACGGTTGGCGAACACGGAATTTGCGACGCTCAGAAGCATGCTCTAATGCCATCGTCTTCCCAATTGCGTCAAAACGGTTACCTTGAAGCAGATTCACAGTATAGTAACAAGGATTTCATACCTGATAGGCAATCCTAACTCCGGGAGCTGCTTCACGCCACATCTGGGCTGCAACATTATCTACGGATATCGTAAGCATTGCGACGGCTATGATGCTGAAAAACTGATAAATTAGAGAGACCTACTAATTTCCGCGTTACGTATTCCCGGATACATCCTCTTAATGTTCTCAGACTTGTGGCGACAGAATTCAACCAAACTATTCGCAAACGTCAGACAGAGACATATAAAGTGAGTGAATATATTTAGGCCCTTACGAGTTGTCCAAGCGAGGAACATGGAGTTTAAACATGCTCAGCTTGGAACGGAAAAGAGGAACCTTCTCCATGTAGATTACCGCTCTAAGACCACTCCTGGCGATAGCGACTGGGTAGTCTTTCAAGAGGACATGGCCCACAACATTGATAGAGGTGTGCTGGCCCCACGAGAGGAGATCGGCATCCTTATCCATCTTGTTATTGCAGCGACCCCAGACCAAGATGTGCACCCTATCCCCCGAAGGAGCAAGAATGATGAAGCACTGGAGGTTGGGAAACGCATTAGGTGAAGATGGTTCAGGAAGTGACTTTTTGGCTGCGGTTTCGTAAACGTCGTAATGTTGCCAGATGTACGCGTGGATCCGCTGCACAAATGGCACGATTTCCTGAACCTTGATACGGTACCTAGCCAGGTCGATGTAGGAGCTTCCAAACTCACAATGAACGACGGAAGGCATTATCACAGAGAACAATGATGCTGCAAACGATTCTATCCAACGAAAAGTTATTTCAAACTCTCACGGCTGCCCCACACCGAGGATGTAAACATACTTCAAAGAAAGATTGGAGGAGAATACTCAGCGTTCGCTAAAATACTTAGATACTTTCCACAGTTCCACACTTAATGGAACAAATTTGCCTTTTTTTTCTTTGGTCAACCGTCCGGAAAATCGGTCCGATAGAAATATATACCAAATACTTGAAGCAGAAAATTCCAGTGCTGCTGTAACCAGGATATGGCTGTACGTGCCTGCAAAGTGATGGTGTCGGGTGATGGAGGAACGAACGTCGTGCGTGAACCGAAACGCCATTTATATATAAGTTCGAAGAAGAATGTCTTGGCGTGTCTTGGCAATGAAACTGTTGTGTGAAAAGCGTATCTTGGCGCTTTTTGGCAACAAACAGTCGTATAGTGCGTGCATTATGTCCACCGTGCCCTACCTTATCATGATACGAGCTGCGCTCTACTGTCGCTTCGCAACAGCGTTAATTTTGTAACCCTACTGAGTAGGTGAACATAAACTTTTTTTACTCAGAAGTTCAACTACTGAGGGTCTGTGGACTGAAAGAATTCCCTCCTGTTGTCTCGGACTCGGTGAGTGAGTTGGTTGAGTATTTTTTCCGTGTTGATGTTGCTTATTGCTAGAGGCTAGAGGCTTCTGTTACTCATAACTGGGATATTAACATGATCGCCTATAATCAAGAACTTACCAATGTGTCGAGTAACATTCGATTACAATTGTCAATTTGGAAATAGTAAAATAAAAAGAAAACTCTAGCAATCGATCGGTCAATCCTGGAGTCCTGGGGACATCCTCGCACCTTCGTCTCTGGGCTCGCAACAAAGAACAAAACAACATTTACCGAAAGGCCAAATAGACAGCCCAACCCCCGGGATCTCTCTCTTGGATCCGAAGCTCAGATACTCTTCGATGCCCGTCCGATAGATGCTTGATAGACACAGGAAATCTGAACAATTTATGCATGCTAAAAAGAACCACAAAGTCAATAAAATGTAAACTTTTCCAACCCTGGGCGCCCTCAATCCAATTTCCCATGTGATTCGTGCAAGAAATCAATTTTGCCTTTCGCAGTAACTATGACAAACACCATTTCTCCTGATGTCCACAGGCTTACGCTAAGATATATACAAAAAGGCGTCATACGAATTGGATTTTCGGCAAAATTTTGTTGTAGTCCTCATACCGTCGTATCGTTTTTCAGAAGTTGAACTACATATAAATGAAATAATACCCGTCAAGTGCTAGATGTATTTTTTTTTCTGTCGGAGGAAAAAAAAGCTAATCCGTATCATTTCTTTGACATTTATCGGTTTGGTATTCCTAGCAGTGGCATTAGCGCCAAACAGGATGTTCGGTTGCCAGCCTTACTCACCATAAATGAGCAACAAGGCATAGTGCAAGTTAATATATGTAAGAGGTATAAAGCTCGGATACATGCTGGGGTTGTGTCGAACTGGAGTGTTTGGGGGGATCTTTGGTGGATTCTTTTGGTGGATTCTTTTGGTGGATTCTTTTGGTGGATTCTTTTGGTGGATTCTTTTGGTGGATTCTTTTGGTGGATTCTTTTGGTGGATTCTTTTTGTGAATTCTTGGCACAATTTGCAAATTGCAGACTGCATAACATCCGCTGCCCTTAGCGACCATCCATCTGCATAGCGTGGTCAGAATTACGCCTTACAACAGATTATGTCACATCCGTACTTTTTAGCGCAACCCGTATTATATTCGCCATCGCACTTTGTGTATCCGCTCCGCCATGTGTTTACCAATCTTGGGCATTGCTCAAAGACTTTGGCACGCTATGTACTAACCATGGGCGTGGTTAACCATATCAATCGTTTTATATAAAACCACTTTCTGAGTAGTTGTGAAAGAAGCCCTCCGGTATCGCGTATTATTTCTATCACGTTTGTATTCTGACGTCCGATAACTGCATATAACAGCGACAATATTAGCTATGATCACCTCCTACGTACGACACAGACTTCATTCAAATTGATGTTGAATGACAATTTTGCTTTAAAGTTTGAACATTTTCTACCTCGCAATTACGTTTAGAGAAGCAAAAAATTATAATCATTAAGATTGAAAAAAAAAAAAGATTGAGAAAAATGGGATATTTATTACAACCAACTATAACCTTCTTTGCTTCCTGTAACTTAAAAAATTATAACAAATTTGGATGATAATAAAATGAGACTAAAAGGAAAAGTTGTAAATAAATCCACATTTAAAAGAACTTGACATTTGAACCACCATTCACTAAGTAGGTAAATGCACAAGTAAAGTATATTATTGAGAGTAAAAGGCTTATAATATAATTTATAATTAGGTAAGTAGAAATTATAGGAATTTTAGTTCCCTATAATACACTACTGTGTAGATGGGGTATTGTAATAAATTGTAGTCATTTACTTTCCTATTTGTTCTCCTTACATTTCCTATGATTACTGATATATTCTTTGGAATTCCGTGTTATAAGTTATGAGTTATTACTTGGTCATCTATTATCACTCATATTCAGCTGTCTGCCTCGCTGAGGTCATGAGAAGAGTGTTTATATTGAATTATGTATAGGAAATGGTGATGTTGACAAAACAGGTTTTGAAGAGACTGCTCTAGAAGGAAGGCAGTGGTCCTAGCAGCTGGTATAAAAAAAGGTGAAATCTATTTAGTCCAGTATTCTCTTATTTCTTGTAGGGGGGAGGGTGGTCTAGTGGTATAGCTATCCTAGTGTTGTTGTGTAGTAACATGCAAAATTGTGGGTTCAAATCCCACTTGACTCATTCTATACCATGAATTTCTATTTGGTTGCAGGTTTTGTAGCATAAATAGTTTTCCCTAACTATTCAAGGTTACCTAATTACTTGTTCTGTCCTTGTAAGAGAATGCGACTGATGACCTCAATAGCTGTCTAAAGGGTTACCATGATAGTGCTTAGGGAAATCATTCCTATGTTTATGGCTATGTCTTTACAGGGGGGGGGGGGAAATTCATTTTTATTTTATCTTTACGACCCCGCTAGGGGTCCTCTAAAGAACCTGCGCTTGCAGCTATGTCAAGTTATAACGGAGGTAGAATACAGCCGACCTAATATCGGTATCGCATGCTACGGTTAACAGATAAAATATAGGTTTGTTCCCGAATCCTCCTTGCTTATACGCAATAAACTAAAGAAGAGACGGGGCAGAAAGAAAAGAGTGGTGGGGGAAAGTAAAACTCAAAAAAAAGAGAACGTGACTGGTACAAAAGCGTCCACCTAGTACGTAAAACAGCAGAAAAACTCTAAGCAAACAGGAAAAAGAAAACCCTGGGGAACCCCTTTCCCATCTCCAGCGAGGCGAACCTTACAACAACCGGAAGGAATCGAGGTACAAGCGAGAAACACTAACCAAAGAAAAGGGAAAGAGAAACAGACAAGGGAGAAAACACAAGCTAAACTTACGAAACCTTTACACAAAGGGAACAACAAAAGCAGGAAAAAGCGATGAAACACCAAGGGGCCCTAGGTCTCCATTCCCTCTTCCATCACAGCACACAGGTTCTCCACTCGCTTGTTATTGTTGGCCAAGGCTTGTAAATATACAGGGCAGAGGGGATCATTGGCGGGGTGGGCGGCATCGCAATTAGCACATTTAAGTACCGTGTGATCGCATTGTCGTCCGCGGCATTTACACTCTGTGTTGCCACATAAGTGTTCGAAGATAGCGGAGGGTCCTGCACAGATGTGGCAGCGGGGGGAGAATGTGGACTTCAGTTGGTGATAACCGAAGTGACAGCAGCGGGGGCTATGTCTTTACAATTACATTTGTGTACATACCCTACCTATATAATAATGAATATAGGGAGAAAGATATCTTCTTCTTTCTTGTGGGAAGGGAAGAAAGCAGAGTGGTATACCTGTCCTGGTATTATTATAGCCGTATGAAGGTTTACCCTGATGGCATTTAGCGAGATCGCTCATATGTTACACAACTATGTCATATGCTCTTAATTGAGTGCGATGCCCATCTGTACATCAGTGAACCGAGGGAGGACAAGTAAAGGTCCTGGTAGTATTATATGGTAATAGGCAATATTGTGGGGGCAAATCCTACTCCACTCTAGTTCTATACCATAAATTACTGGTTGGTTATATGTTTTATAGCTATGGCGAAATTCCCTAACTATGTGATACTCCTGAGAAGGGTAATCAGCAATTAACATAAGCAGAGTTTGCGAGTTTAGCCTGTTATCATATCTATTGTAAGCTAATGTAACCCAGGCTTACAATAGCTATATAAATGGTTACCTCAACAGCGTTGAGCAAGTTCACTCATACTGTATCATGGCTATATCCTGGCACTTAAGTTTGTATAAATATCCCACTTGTGTAAACAGTGACAGAGATGGAATCTCCGATCCTCTTCTCCCTTCTAGGCCTGATGAAGGGTTACCCTGATAGTGCTACGTGAGATCGCTCCTATATAATGCAATGATGTCATATACTCATAATCAATTGTGACATCCCATATATACGATAGTGGATTTAGGGAAGATAATATCCTTTTCTTCATTGTGCTAGGGAGTATAGTCTACTGGTATGGCTGTCCTAGTCTCATTATGCAACAATGTGCAATGTCTTATGTTTAAATCCTACTCATCTCATTCCATACTATTAATTTCCAGTTACTCATAGGTTTTATACTATAAGTAAGTTTTCCCTGACCGTCTAAGGTTGCCTAATTACTGTTTTAGTCCTAGTAACTAAATACGACTAATAACCTCAATATGTGTATGAATAGTTACCCTGACAGCACTTAGCAAGATTGCACATATGTATGTGGATATGTCTTTAAAATGAAGTTTGTGTACATAACCTACCTATACAATAGTGAACTAAGGGAGTAGCGTATCCTCTTCTTTCTTCTGCTTTATGAAGGGCTACCATGATAGTACTTAGTGTAATCACTCATATATATATGGCTATGTCTTTACAATTAAGTTTTTGTACATGACCTGCCCTTATAATAGTGAACCAAGGGAGAAGCATATCCTCTTCTTTCTTCTAGAGGTGAGGATAGTCTAGTGGTATAGGTATCCTGCTGTCATTGCGTAGCAATGCACAATATTGTAGTTTCAAATACTACTCTTCTTATCCTATACTACGAATTACTATTTAGTTCCAGATTTTATATCATAACTCAATTTCCATCACCTTGTGATATTCCTAATAAGGGTAATCAACAATTTAACCCAGGATCAGTTACCAATTTCAGCCTCTTGTCATATCTATCATAAGCGAATGTGACTGATACTCAAAATAGCTATATGAAAGGTTACCCTAATAGTGCTTAGTGAAGTTTGCTCCTAAATTTATATATATATCATATAGTCTTCATTGGCCAGTATGCCCCACCTACATCATAGTGACCATGGGAGAGCATATTCATCTTCTTTCTTCTAGCTATATAAAGGGTTATCCTGATGGCACTTAGAGAGTTTGCTCCTGTGTGGGGGGTGGGAAATTCATTTTTATTTTATCTTTACGACCCCGCTAGAGGTCGTCTAAAGAACCTGCGCTCACACTTATGTCAAGCTATGACGGAGGTAGAAGACAGCCGACCTAACGTCGGTAGCGCGGTCTACGGATAGATAAAATACAGGTTTACTACCGAATCCTCCTCGCTTACACGCAATAAACTAAAGAAGATATGGGGTGGAAGGAAAGAGCAGCGGGGGAAAGTAAGACTTAAAAAAAGGAAACGCGACCGGCACAAAGGCGACCACCCAGTACATCAGTACAGCAGAAAAACTTTAAGCGAAAAAGGAAAAAGAAAAGCCCAGGGAACCCCTTTCCCATCTCCAGCGAGGCGAACCTAACAACAACTGGAAGGGATCGAGGTAGTAGCAAGTAACACTAACCAAAGAGAAAGGGAAGAGACACGACAAAGGAGAAAACACAAGCCAAACTCAGGAAACTTTTATACAAAGGGAACAACAAAAGCAGGAAAACAGATGAAATATCGAGGGGCCCTAAGTCTCCATTCCCTCTTCCATCACAGCACGCAGGTTCTCAACTCGCTTGTTATTATCGGCCAAGGCTTGCAAATATACAGGGCAGAGGGGATCATTGGCAGGGTGGGCAGCATCGCAGTTGGCACATTTAAGTACCATGTGATCGCATTGTCGTCCTAGGTGTTTGCACTCTCTATTGCCACAGTAGTGTTCGAAGATGGCATGGGGTCCAGCACATAGGCGGCAGCGGGGGGAAAAGGTGCACTTCAGCTGGTGATGACCGAAGCGGCAGCAGTGGGAACACTGGGTAGCCTTGGAGAAGGCAATGTAGGGGTCGGTCCGACGGTTCTTGTTGAGGATGGTCAAACCTTGAGAGATGCGGTAGTGGTTGTTGTTCACCACAATAGTGATGACAATCGAGGATGCGGGTTTGCCGACAAGCTTATCCTTCGAAGCGAGCCAGCAGGGGGTTTGGGCGAGGATAACTCCGTGGTTGTACGTCTCGATCTCCTTTCGGATAAGCGACATGTGTTCGATCTCGGAGGTGTTCAGGATGGGGGTTGGCACATTGTGCATGATGTACTTCTTGTGCAAGAAGTTTCGGTGGAGGCCGGTAGTGGTGGGGAAGAACTTGCGGACAGCTTCCTCTATGGTGGGCTTGTACGCAAGGACTTGTTAAGTGGTGGTGTTCTCCATAACGGATGGGAAGACGTTGGAGGTGCCGGCCTTTCTGACAGATCAGATACCACACGCAGAGGGGGCTTTCTTGTCAACTAGTGCGGTGTTGACAGTATCCCGAATAGCGATTGGGTTGAACTCGGGGACTTCTCCCTCGAGATTAACAATGATCTCTCGCTCCCTCTTGGTTGGATATTTCGGGGTGGCTGGAGTAGTGGCAGTAGGGGTTAGCGCAGCTGAATCTTTGCCTTTGTTTTTCTTCACCACCTGAGCCCAGGTGTTGTCAGCAGCAGCAGGGGGTGCCACAGGTGGCACAATAGGAGCGGGGGGTGCGGTGAGGGATGAAGGAATCTTCTTCACCGCTTTGGCAGTTTTGGAGGCTTCCGACCGTAGTTTTTTGATAGAATTGGAAAGGGCCATGTCGACTTCAGTGGGACCTGCTTTGGCTAGGGCCGTAGCTGTTGCGTTGCGGGTGGTGATGGCCTCGAGTTCGTCAAAGCGGGCTTCGAGCGACTGTTAGCCAGCGTCGATGGCAGTGACAGCTTCCTGGATTTTGTTGACCGAGGCCAGGAGAGACGGAATGGTTTGGGTGTAGAACTGGAGATCGCGGTATCTGATGTACAGGTCGCCGATGAGAGGTGCGGTGTGTATTGAGATAACGTCGCCCATTCCAGGTTTGTTTTTGACAGCAGAGGAGATGCCGGACGCCTCGAACGAGGAAAAAATTGCTTTCATAGTGGTGGCTTCATCCCTTGCCTCTTGAGGGGGGGGGTTGAGGGTGGGGGTTTGGGGTTTCTTTGGACTTCGCGACATAGTCAAGACATTTGTCAATGCGTGATAATACTAATAGCTGAGAACTAATAATGTAGCGGGTAGTTTGAAGGTGCGAAGGAGCCTGGTTTGCTACTGTGTATGTAGTTATGTTATATACCCTTAATTGTGGTGGTATGCCTTACCTATACTCATTATACTATGGGAAGAAGTAGACCTCTTCTTTCTTATAGCTGTATAAAGGGTTACCCTGATAGCACTTAGTGAGTTTGCTCCTAGATGACTAGTTTGCTCATGGATTATGAGACTTTGTCATATGCGATTGAATTTGTGCACTACCCTATCTGTTACAGTTCCAAGGTACCACGGACTTGCGCGATGATAGACTAGTACCTAGAATGCACCCAGTAAGTGTTACACCCATCACAGCTACCAGGCCCTGCCTGTCTCGTATGGCTCTGCCTTATTGGTCTTACATAAGTACGGCTCTGGTGCAGTGGCGCAGTCTGACAAACTAGCCACAATACCCATCCGGAACATGTGATCGGAACATCGGCACGTCGCGCAAGGACTAAGTCACCCTTGTGGAACGGGCGGCCTGACCGATCGAGCTAGTCATCGCGAGAGGACATGACACGTCAGAGGTCATGGCGATCCGTTGCTCATATGATGCTAATCTTTGCCTGTTCCGTAATCCGGACACTTCTAGGCTATGCAAGAATTGGATTAGTGATCGATACGTTAGTCATGGATGTTCTGCGGGGTTCTATTTCCTTCTATTTCCTTAGTCATCTATGAGTCATTTCTTAGGTTGGAATTGGTATAAATA
>JABYPW010001781.1:0-13734 GCA_016880775.1 Phymatotrichopsis omnivora
AAAAAAAATTAAGCATGAAATACTAGATGTAAACCTTCCCCCGCTGCAAAAATATTCCACATTGATGTCGACCCCCTCAAACAGCAAATGCCCGTGTTCTACATCCCCGCCCGGGCACGCTACCGCGCAGACGCAGCCACGGCGCTGAAACAACTCAATGCCTACATTTCAGCCAACAAATCCACTCTTTCCTTCGATATATCAAAGTTCAGTGTTTTAGAAAGAGAACACACTCTCCGCATGCAGAACCTGGACGAAGCTGCCAGACCGAGAGAAGATGACAGATTGTCATGCGCACATCTTATCAGAAGCGTTAGAAATGCTATCCCGGACGACTCGGTTGTGCTTGTTGAGGCGGTTACGCAAACTGGTTTGTCATATTTTCTTTTTTTTGAAGATTGAAGGACTAATGGCGGTAGTTACGGTGATCGATCAACTGCAAAGTGCCCTTCCCGGATCAATTATTAATTCGGGCGCCGGAGGCCGTAAGTTTTCTCATATTTACCAACCCTTCAATATTTTGAGTTAACCCCCAGAAGTTGGCTGGTTTGGCGGCGCTGCCTGCGGTGCCAAACTCGGCCTCGACAACGGCAAACCGAACAGCGGGAAATTCGTTGCGGCCATAGTCGGCGACGGAACATTTTTGTTTTCGGTCCCCGCGTCGGTGTATTGGATTTCCAGGCGGTACAATATCCCATTTTTGACGATTGTTTTAAACAATAATGGTACGTAAACTTACTCTCCAACAAAATTCCCATAACCATATGCGTTAGGGCGGGGGGCTAACGGAGAGATATGACGGGAGCAGGATGGAACGCACCCTTGCGATCTGCGACACTGGTGCACCCGAATGGCTATGCGGCGCATGCGACAAAAGAGGAATGTAACATTAGTTTTGCACCTAGCCCGGATTACGTTTGTACCCCAGACTCTCTTTTCTTTCCTTTTTTTTATGAAAATTATAGGGCTAATGAATGAAAAAGGCGGGAATTGCTAAAGCTTCAGCGGGAGGGGATTTGTGGGCAGGGACTGCGAGGACTGTGGAGGAGTTGGAAGTATTGTTGAAGGAGGCTGTGGCGGCGGTGAAAGGGGGACGGAGCGCTGTGTTGGATGCGTATATTGTTTAAAATGGAGCAAAAGGTCTCTTCCGATTAGCAGATCAAAGCTCGCTTCTGATTGGAAATTCAAAAATTGCTTTTGGTTGGCAGATCAAACCTTGCTTCTGATTAGCTGCCAATGCAGGGGAACGCAAATATGCCATTCCCATTTCTGCTCAAAATCTTTTCGTTGAATTTGTGACATGATTACAACCATCTTTGCTTGCCGTAAGTTGCTTTCTCTTCCATCAATTTTTTTTTTTTTTTTTTTTTTTTTTTTTCTTTTTGACATCAATTGCAATACTCCGAGGCGGAGGCAGGGAATAGTGAGGAGGGCTCGGGCACATGACAGTCGGAAGTGATGTCCGGAGTGTGAACTGTTGCGTACACCAGAGGATTGGCCTGAAAGGCCCAGGTTTAGCCGATTTGTGGGTTAGAAAGATCTATACTTCTATTTTCTGTGCTGCAATATTAATTAATAGATTTTTAGAATACGCAATCACCAGTACAGTCGTCCCTCGGAAATAACGGATCTTCACCATACATAAAAGTCAAGGGTTGACAGTGGATACAGTACTTCGTAAGATTGTGGAGCGCGAGAGTTCACCCCGGACTTTCGTTTGTTGGGATGTCTCGTGCGTGAAGCTTTGCTGGGCTGGAATTTCAGTCAATGTTTCCTTGGCCTCGCCTCGAGTGCATTAATGGCGTGAGGAGTAGGGAGTTAATATTAGAAGAGTGAGGATTTTAAGTGGGGCTGGTTCTGGTGAACATAATTTCTTTTGCTATGAGACGGCAGTGATTTACAAGGGTGGACCTTTTTTTTTTTTTTTTTTTCTTCTGGGTGCTGGCGTTCGTGTTTGTAGTGGTTTGTAGTGGTTTGGCACTTTTTTTTTTTTTTTTTCTGGATGGACCGGCGTTGGTATTTCTTCGGGATGGCTTGGTTCTTTTATTTTCTGGACGGCTGGCGTTGATGTTTCTTCGAGGCCTTTAGGTTCTTTTTAGGTTACCTTTAAGACAGTACAACATTAATATATTTTGGGGTAATTTGATTTAATTTCTTGTCACTTTTTTTCTTTTCCTTTTTTCCCCCTGAGTTTAAAGGAGGAAGATGGGAAGGTACTTTAATTTTAGTTGTGAGAAAATCACTGGAAACAGGAGAAATCCTTCCAATTAATTGACTTTCTGAGTCATCTTTGTGAATCGCCGTTGGAAAATTCTCCCGATGTTTGATGGAGAAAGATGAATCCTTCACCCCACACATGCCCGTCGCGCCCTCTTTGGTTGTCATGGTGGTCGTCATTTTTTTAGACAAATTGGAATTAGCGGGCTTGATGGGTGTGTTTTGGTTGGCAGCGATGGTTGGTTGATTATGGGGGATGAACCCAAATGGAGCGATCACGAGGTCATGGCAAAAATAAAAATGGTTTTAAAATACACTGCAGCTAGGTTTTTGAGATGACACCTTTGATATTTTTTTCCCCTGCGTTGTGAACAACCGGACTCTATATTGAAACATCGGGGCCTGGTCAAACTAGAGCTTAGGGTGAGCAATTCATGTTTGCGAACACCTCTAAGAAGCTTCCAGAATTTCATAGAAATCTCTGTAATCATGAAATATCACTCGTGCATTCTCTCCATCTGTTGTTGCCGAAATTGAGACTCGAACTGAAAAAAAAAAAAAAAAAAAAAATCAGGGCTCACACCCAATTAACCTTCTGTTTTATAAGCTGTTCTGAGCTTTACGGTTACTTCTGATCATATTCTGTTGCTCAAGCTCGATTTCGAGCTTGGAGCTTCTCGGCGGGGAATATTTCTATACCGAGACTCTCAGCCAGAGCAGGGAATGGGATGGCGGCTATGACTGCTGTTCACGCGTGTGCCGTAAAAGGTAGCCGAGCGAGCACAATTGCAAGAGCAATATTGATAGCTGAGAATTGACGGAAGTGGTAAGTTAGACGCAGTAGTGCACCAGCCTACAAGTCTTAATTGTTAAACAAAGTTAACATAGCGGCCACATTAAAAAGAGAGAAGCTTAAGGAAAAAGGAGAGAACCCACGGCGTAATATAGACAGCGCAATCCCCGGCTGAGATACCCGTTCATTGTTTGCTGCATAGATAAACGGTAAACAAATAACAGGACGATCGAAGGTATCTAGGAAAAATTAATCAGCATACTACATCTCCCGTTTTTACTCGATTTTTAGGTGGTGCGCGTTCCTCGAAAAACGTTACTGACGCTCGGTGAAGCCAATTCCGATTCCTGAGCATGTAAAACGGATAGTCGACAGGTCAGAAATAGAATAGCGTAAATATCACGAGGGACTGTGCCTTTTACGTCCACCAGGCGGTGTTGAATGCAGCGTAACTGATAATCCAGTCTGCAGAGAGTGAGGATTCTTCGGTGGCCGCGAAAACCGTAAGTGCTGCTGACTCCTTTTTCGTAGTATTAAGGCAAAAGTAATCTACAAATGTATACTTGATATGCAGGCTAAAGACCTATGACCTCGCGAGAGCCGTTGATGCGTTCGCTCGAGTTCCATCTCTCAATCTCCAACGAGTGATATTCCGTGAATATGAGGAGAAGCTCGCTGGGGGTTTCTTTTTTTGAGAGATTGGCTTCTAAAGATTGCGCTGTTGACACTGGGAAAGGCCTTTTTAGTCAGGGAAGCAATTTTGCTGCCCGGAATAGAAATTTAAAAGCGTACACTGCACCGTTCCCTGGCTGCGCGCAAGAAATCAGCAGCGTGCGGGCCGCGCCTATCGAGGAGTAGCGCACCGACATTCTTGGCAGCAGGTGTGGTGCTATGGGGTACAAAGTATCTTCTTCTCTGTCAAGCTCTCTATTTCCTTCTTTCCTTCTCCGCACTTTTTTCAGCAGTTGTCCCAGACTTTGCTCATAGCATCTTACACCGCTTTGTCTTTGCGCATTTATCTCCCTTCAATATTACCGCTTCACTGTCAGGTTGTTTCCTCATCGCTTTCTGCATTTCTCCAAACTGAACACTATTAATCATTTCCCTTCTACCTCTTGATAATTCTCCACACCGCCCTTCACCAAAACCCATGAAATTTCCTGAATCTTTCCCCATCATGGACAGTCACTTTATTCACGCCGTCCGTCTGGAAATCGCTGAGCAATCCGGCTATGTCCCGCCCCACCTTAGATGGGCTAGAGACAGCAAGAAGATTTACCTCGAAAACCTCAAGAAGGCGGAGGCCGCTTTCTACCACATGTCTCTGGATAGTTTCGCTCGCAGTCACCTCGGCGATTCTTTCGACGGGGATTTGACAGTTTATATTGATGCTGCTCGTAAGAAGTTGGCGGCATCCGGTGGTGGCAACTGGGACTCGCCGATGATTGCCACCCCTCTCACCCTCCCAGATGCATATCGTTCTAGAGAGACCAAGGTTGTTAAGCAACATATTAACGTTACTGAGAAGACGGCTACTCGTTCGGCGCTTGAAAAACAGCGCATTCAAAAATTTCAGGTAAGTTTATTTTCTCTCTGTTGTTACTGAAAACGTCTACAGTTTCTGATTAACATCAATACAGCAGAGAGACACTAAAAGAAATTTTGCGAGCGGTAACATGACAGGACAACAGTGGTCGGTGATAGTCAGCGATAAAGGGCTGACATTGAATTTTCGCGTTGATAAACATCCCGTGAAACAGCGATTGAGGGTAGTTAAACTTCAATTCTCAATTCCACGTAGAGCACTTTTAATTGACTAATGTAGCTGATAATACTTTGCCATAGGTCAAAGACAACGAAAGAGATGTTACCAGAGATGCCGGCACCGAGAAAGGTGCTGAAGACGTCCATGAAGAGGCTGTTGAAGATACTGGGGAAGGGGTTGTGGATGATGCCGCTGAAGAAGCTGTCGAAGATGCTGGGCAAGCTGTCGAAGTTGTTATGGAAGAAGCCGTACACGTCAACGATGCTGGAGAAGGATGTACTGCCGAGAACAGTGCGCCGTCCCAAATCCTCCAATCAATAGATATTATACTAACTTTCGTTGAGACTCTGGGCAGCAAGAAGATAGCCAAAAACATGATACGTATATTAATCTGCCGGCCATCTACATAGAGTGTCATAAGCCCGAGGCGAAGATTTATGTAAGTATACCTATCCAGTCTTATTTCTCAAGGAAATACACCCTGTCGAGATAGATACTGTTACAACGGCTAACCTTTCTCCCTAGGAGTTTGAACATGTCATGCTGCTCAGTTCTTCTCCGGAACAGGACATCAAATTTCCCCAACCAGTCGAAAATGCGACGGTGCAAGAGTCTGCTTGGTGGTGGAGGATTGTATGGTGGATAATCCTATACGGAATTTTTCATGCCTTGCTTTCGTCGTAGTTCTTGGCAGTGCAGGCAAGAGGCCTAGCGTGAAGCTGGAGGAATGATGTTATATACAGAATGCCTTTTTTACCCTTAATAATATGGATTAGTTTTCAAACTATGTCATTCTATAGAAACTTCAGGACTCAACAAAAAAAGTCAAGAGAGGAGTGCTCCTATTTTGCAATTATAATGAAATTCACCGGGATATCCATGTTTTTTTCTCTTTTTTTTTTGAGGCCACAGAACATTAGGACACTTGCAAAATCAATGATTGGCTGGTAATTCCAGTAAATCTGTTTATGTAAGCGATCTGCCAGGACATCGTTACTAAACTTGCGTCTAACTACATATTTGATCACAGCAGCGGTTTGCGGATGTAAAACAGCAAAATATACTTTCCTATTGGCCATGCATATACCTGTTAATCAGGTCTGTTCGAATCACAAGTAGGTAGATGTAACAGATGACGGCGTATATGTATATTGGATGCGTGTCTCACCTGTCAAAAAAAGAAAAAAGAAAAAAGAAAAAAGAAAAAAGAATACGTAATTACATAAACATACCCAAAACACTCATGCCTATAGGCAAACGAAGCAAGCTGAGAGTTGCATTTTGTCATTTAAAGCCCAGAGAAAGCCTTGTTTTCGCTCTTCCGTTTAAAAACGGCAGAAATTCCAATGGCGGGGGTCAATATCAAATAGTAGATATTTATTAGCAACTATCCGAATGTTTCTTTTCTTTTCTTTTCTTTTTTTTTCATGATCCACGTAAACGGATTTCTCATGACTTTAGATACGACTCGGAGATTCAATGAGAGTACTTTGATAGGGCCCTGGCATAATGAACCCTACTGGCATCACCTAAGGATGTGATTGGTAATAATGTAGGTGTTTCCAATCCAACGGACACGTTGAAGACGATGCGGCAGTATACGTATGAAAAATAAGAAAATCGAAGGTCGCAAAAGTGTCGACGTTCTTCCCTATAAACTTTGACTAGTTGAAGTGAGTATTGTGCGTATGTATTGTACATGTACATGTACATGCATGCTCGGGGCAATTGTACTCTCAGGTGCTTTTGCGATACTTTCATAAAGGTCAGATAAATTAAAATTGGAAGGAATAATAGAGGTTGAAGTACGGATAGCGGAAGCGGGTCGGTAGTTATCAAGGCTAAGAATTTATTTTTCTGGAGTAAAATTGTGTTTTCTATATTCCTCTCCAGATCTCCATTTCACTCTTTTTTCTTTTCTCTTCTTTCCTCTTCGTCTTTTTTAACTTTCCTTTTTCATGTATATAAATCTGACGAGATGTATTGGCTATATCTATGTACTACAAGTTCTGTAGAAAACGAAAGACTGCTTACGGGGGTATTCACGCGTGATAAATTTTGCTGAATCCATTGCCGTACGCGACGTGTGGCTAGTGTTTCTGAGAGCTGAAGTGCATACTATCGAATTTTGTCGCACTCTAGCACGCTTCGTTCCCAGAAACAGCCTCCAAAATGCATATCGGAAGCTCCGAGAATGACCGTGCAGAATTTCCGTACGCAAATTTAAGCTCGGAGCGCATACTAGAAAAATTTGTTTAAAAATTCAGAGCTCACGGCCCCTGCGTAACGCATGACTGAACGGCCTTTCGTTTTTCTACAGTGTATACACAGCAAGTAACGCTCAAAATCGATAATCTCCGAGACGGCTTTAACGCACTGTATGCTGGATGCCTCGAACATTCAACAGCGGTATATATAGCCGAAAAATTCAATATTGCATGCGCTATAACGACTAAGTGTGCCATTCCATCAAAATCCGCCACAAGGTGGCGGAGAAGCTTTGGGGCTAGAACCGGCGGAGTGTACAGGCATTCAAATCCGCTTGTAGATTAGTACACGAGTTTGCCTTTATAAATTCAGATCGCGGTGAGCGGAGCTTCCTGTTGAAACATTCAGACATCTACGTTGCATCCGGTTGCATGTTTTACGAGTGATATCTCGTGACGACAACCTGAATCGGCTTTGCGGAAATCTTTCAAAATGCAGTGGCTCACCATTTTGTTGCGCCAATACAAAACTACCATAGAATGAATTTTGCGTTATGTGATGATGGTACATCAACCCACGGCTAAAACCGTGATTTGCAGAGCACGGTGGGCAGCATGCATGGCAGACCTGGCCCAGAGGATCGACACTTTCATCTGGTCAGTTTCGCATTGTTGTCATGCAATGCTTTTTATGTGACATGTGATGCAGTCCTCTGCTCCGTGAAAAGGATGATATTTGTGTGCTGTGCTACTGGCGGTCATGCATTATGAGGACCCCCATTTCTTTCAAGAAATTTTGTATATATATCCCTTGATGTACAACGGAATGTGGAAATCCTGGAAAGGACCATGTTCGAATTATTCCTCTATTAAATTTTTATGTATATTTAAGGGTCGCTTGAATGTATCCACCAATTGTGCCGACGGGGACGCCTCTCTAGGTGGAGTCATTCTTAGGTCATTATTCCTAGACTTCTCTCTTTCCCTCCACCGCCTTTTCTTTTTTTTCTTTTCTTTTCTTTCTTTTTTTTTTTTTTTGTATTCTGGTTCAACAGAAATATAAGTCCCCAATCCCCCAACCTAAAAAAAAAAAAAAAAAAGCTGGCCGTGTGGCTTTCAGCTGCCGAGTGACTACCCATGGGGAAGCAATCGATGACAACGGCGGTTAGACCATATGCATGAAAGATAGCAAGCATCATCCAACCGTATTCTGGGCCTGCCGCTGCTGTAAGCGAATGAATCGACTCACGGTATGGGGAATGGGAAGGTATTTATGGTTTATGTATCGTGAAACGGCTGGCACGCTTTCGCCGATGGGCTAAGAGGGCAAAAGCGCGTCATATTTTGCAGAAACGACCCCTGTGAAGCGAATATGTAAAATGCGTAAATTTCAACGACGTGCATTGGAGCTTTTTCTAAGTTTCAGTCGTGGCGTGTCGCTAATAATCGCAACAGCTACGTTGTGCGGAGCGAGTGATCTCTTGTGGCGCACTCCCAACAATTGGACATGAAAAATTCCCTCTACTTACTCCCCCCAGTTGGCGTCTCTTTTCTTCGTACATAACTTACCATTCAGCTAAAATATCGGGTCATTCAGACATGTAACTGGGAGCATCGCATAGCAATGGGCACAGATAAACCTTTCTAACTACCGAGTGGCACTTTTTCGCATCGGAAATTGTGCTAAACTTTCACCGAGGGTATAAGCTTAAGTATTTCTGGGCCGATGTCGCAGGAACGTAACATTCCCCTACTTAAGATAAATATCCGCACATTTGCAATTTGCAGTGCAAATTCTGCATTCTGAATACATGTAGATGGAAATTTTAAGAAATTAAATTCAAAACAAAAAATTTCAACGTAAATCCTCAACTAGTGTCGAAACCGAAAAGCGTCTATATCCAAGCTTCGAGGCCACAATTTTCTAACCTTGTCTTTACCACTTTAGAGGCTTCGATAATTTTCGCTACGCAGCAAAAGCGACACTCTACATACATGTACTTCTTCTTCTTTTCCCCCAATAACGCCTCGATCGTCTTGGCCTCTTCCACGCAATTCTATTTTCGGTAAATACTTGCCAGTAGGCTTTTTTAAATGGAGAGTTTCTGGATGGGAATCGTTATACTGTTTTTGGAAGCCGTCAACGCCGGTGCCACGAGTCTCTATTTGAACATTCGGTAATTGCTTCCGCGATTCCGTTTCTATCCATCGTTCTATCCATAATTCTTCGGTAATAGATATATCCACGAGATATTTCATCACCGCATCTATCTCGATGGATACTGGAAACATTTGAGCCGATCCACCCCCAGCGATATCTGTATCACTATCTTCAGGAATTTTCCTTCTCATAAGCAGGGCTTCTCAGAGGCGCCCCAACCCAACTGGCGCCACCATTCGTTTGCGGTGTTGGCCCACCAGTGTAGAGAAAGAATCTTTGTTGGCGATAATGTCCGAAATATTCGCGGCTGTGGGTGCATTGCCGGGGATTGTATTGCTTTGTATTGGCGACAATAGCTCGGTGGGATTTTGGCAGGAAGACATTGGTGGAATTGACTGAGAATCGGTGATCGATGCACGAGTCTGTTCTCGTGGAAGCGGGTAAAGGGATAAGCTAGCATCCTAATCTGATAGAGGATAAGAGGATGACAATCTATTTCTTCCGGGTTCATACTTCCATTCGGTTTCGGTTACGGTGACTTACGACTGCGACTTGCCTCTTTCCTCTTTGGCACCGTCATTCTCAGTAACTTTGTTGGACACTGGTGGTTTCGATCGCAGACTCCGACCCAACGCCGGCATGACTGTCTTCTGTAGCTCAACCGCCTCTTCTAACCGCTTCTCTGCTCCCAACGCTTTTCTTTGAAGAAAAATATTGCTTGTATTTGCAATTGGCCTTTATCGACACGCCGTATGCATAGAAGTCTCCTAGCACCTCCGTTGGATCAATGACGCGCAAGCCGGACACAGTCCCCTGCCAATCCTCCACAGTCCGGGAGTTGCGCTCCCATAAAATACATGTATCTTGAATAGTTATGAACTGGCCTTTCTCTAACTCAAAAGGAACTGTATCGTCGATGTTGGTGCGCTTAAGAAAGTGGGGGTCGTGTGCTTTTTGCAATTGCATTCCGGGCTGGAACGAAGTACATAACAGGTAATATTCGCAGGTAGCGGGGTGGCGGAGGCTGTAGATATGTACAGACACCCAGAGGAAAAGGTGGTAGAGTCGACTATATACATACATCATGTGAGCGAATATTAGCTTGGGCCATATACATATGTGCTCATGAATGTCGGCGAGGGAGGTTTTTCTTCGGCGGACTCTCCATCCCCAAAACCGAAACTATACATATAATAAATTTTTTCTCGGTATGAACTAGTACGGCAGGCAAAGTGTGGTTTCATGCGGTACGTACATTAGATGTTTGCTGCAATATTTGCTGGCGCTCTAGCCTTAAATGAGGTCGTAAATATAGCATGGCAAGCGAAATCACGTGAAATTACCACAACTGACACGGCATACGTTAACAACCATAGTCAAGGCCTCAATTCAGAAAACTAAACCGAAGCCTGAGTCAAAAAAAAAAGAGAAGGAAAAAAAAAAAAAAATTCTTGGAGTCCTTTGGTATGGCTTTTCCACGGTACATATTTAAGGCCACCTTCCTCGTGAGACCTGTATCTCATTGGCCCGATCTGTGGTGCGAAAATTCCAAAGTCGATACTACTCCAAAAGGCTAGCCGCGTATGTATGCACATTCAAGTGGAGTCGATCTGCATCAACTTATTCTATCCAATTATCAGCTCAACGCCGCCTCAAGTTTCTTTACTACGCATATATATATGTACAAGAAATATTTGAAGAAAAATATCGGAGGAAAATATCTGGGATATCTGTCTCTGTTGTGCTCCAAATCCAACCCGCCCTTAAACTTCTCGACTACGCATATACGATGTACCGAGACACTGTTGAGCGGGTAAGATTTATAAGTAGTTCGCCCCAAGGCCACACACTTCGATATTGATTCTTGGCTTGGTAAGTACCGGTACATGTGAGTACTCTACATGTGCTCTATGTACTCTACATGTATGTATATTGCTCTACTTCTGATTTCTTTAGCGCCTGTCCCCTTCCAACCCTAACCCATCCAGTAAGGTACTACATTAGTACCAGGGTGTGATGGGAAATGATTGCAACTGTTTCTGAGCCGATCGTTCTGTGTGGGTGCGAGATCAGCCCAATAGGATAGGGTTGCGATCACTCTTTTTCCCCCCTCAGCAATGAGCCGGAAAAGCGCTAATAGGAGCAGAGCAGCCCTGCATCAATGGGCGCTCTACCATGCGATCACTTTTGTGCACACCCGAGTACACAACCAAACCTTTTTCCCGCATCAACCCCTCACCATATTGCTCGAAACGCCAATCATTGCGCCTCAACAGAGCATGCTGCACTATCAAGGTGCAGCACATGCAAGCACGGGATCAATGCTCGTGAAGATTAGATTGTGTGTAGATGCTGTGTTAGATTCATGTATGGTTGCCTGATAATGTGATTGTGATGATGATAGGTTGGGAGATGTGTTCGCAAACGGTCGTGGTATACATGTATACGATGGCCAATGTGACATGTCGCTAAACCATTTTTTCTCTTAATTCGAGATAAACGAACCTCGCAATTCGCGAGCTCAAACTTTCGAAGGAAGAAAAAAAAATCAATCTTTAATTAGTATGACAAAAAGCACTAACACTCCAAGTAATGATGAATACCCAAAGTTACAAGCCCAAAGTTACAAGCCCAGACCACTTTTGATTGTTGAAAAACGCCAGTCCCCAGCCAGAACAAACCAAACCAAATATGAAAATTTTGTAACTCCCCAGTATTCGTCGAACCTCCCCGATTTCCGTCATTTATGTGTAGACGAAGTTGAAGTCGACTACACTATACAAAGACAAGCAAAGATACTAAAGGTAAATGCTCCAAAACAAACGAAAAATAATATTTAAACAGTATGGAAGTTATTGTCACCGGATGTTTAGAAAGTGAGGGTCTTAGGCTTCTCCCACGGGAAGCTCTGGTTCGTGAAGTGACCTATTTGGTTGAGTTAGCGTGTGGACGGCTTTGGCGAGAAAGTGTGTCAACAAACCATTCTTAGCAGTCTGATAGTAGATGGGCTTGGCCAAATCCAATTCCCTGACAATTACACCGGGTCGAAGGTCGAAGTTCTTACGAATGATGGCAACCAACTCCTCGTTCGTCTTGGTAGAGGTGCCGTAGTCCTCAACCTATTTATTTGTTAGACATCGCAAGTAAAACTAAGAGACTCAGTGAGAACATACGAAGATGGAGAGGGGCTCAGCAACACCGATGGCGTAGGAGAGTTGGACCAAGCAACGCCTGCAGAGACCGGCATTGACGAGGGACTTGGCGATCCATCGAGAAAGGTAAGCAGCAGATCTGTCGACCTTGGAGAAATCCTTTCCGGAGAAAGCGCCGCCACCGTGAGCACCCCAACCACCGTATGTGTCGACGATAATCTTGCGTCCCGTCAAACCGGCGTCACTCTGAGGTCCACCGATGATGAACAATCCAGAGGGTTGAATCTAAGGAACGTAAGCCTTGATCGCAAAACTGTTGCGGAATATAACGTAGACATACGTGATAGACGGTCTTTTCGTCGAGGTACTTAGCTGGGATGGTGGTCTTGACGATCTTCTCCATAATCTCTTTCCTCAATTCCGGAGTAGTGATGGTCTCGGCATGTTGACAAGAGACGACGACAGTGTCGACACGCTTGGGGACGACGGCGCCGCCGTCGTGCTCATACTCAACGGTAACCTGTGTCTTGGTATCGGGGCGGAGCCACGGGAGAGATCCGTTGCGGCGAGCAGCGGCCATAGCGGAGTTGAGCTTGTGGGAAAGGAGAACGGTGAGGGGGAGGAGCTCAGGGGTCTCGTCAGTGGCATAACCGAACATGATTCCCTGATCACCGGCACCCAATTCCTCAAGAGCCTTCTCGTAGTGAAGACCCTGAGCAATGTCGGGGGACTGCTGCTCAATGGCAACCAAGACGTTGCAGGTCTTGTAGTCGAAACCCTTGGCGGAGTCGTCGTATCCGATTTCCTTGATGGCACCACGGATAATCTTCTGGAAGTCGAGCTTGGCTTTGGTGGTGATTTCACCAAAGACCATGATCATACCTAGCCATTGGCAATAAGCAATTGGGGCTCAAGAATGCCAGATTGCCCTGTGTTTACTTACCAGTCTTAGTCGCGGTCTCGCAAGCAACCTTAGAGAGGGGATCCTCAGCCAAACAAGCGTCCAACACAGCATCGGAAATCTGGTCACTGTTAAATTTTAGCAACGAATTCTCTGCTTGCATGTTACATTCATGATAGAATCGAAACAACATACGCGATCTTGTCGGCGTGACCCTCACCGACGGACTCGGAGGTAAAGAGGAAAGATCCCCTGTTCTTAAGGTTGGTCATTTTCGCTCGAATGAATGAATAATGTTGAGTGAAAAAGGGGTATCTATAACGGAAATAAATGCGAAAATGAAAACTCTATCGTCTATGTCCACAAAGGGAAGTGTAAATATCGCGAGAGGAAAGGAGGGTTGAAAAAGGAGAGGAAAAGCGGGGCGGTTGGGGGTGGTGAAAGAAGAGAAAAGAGTGGCGGGTCTTGCCTCCTTATAGTGTGCGCTCCGGGAGTCCATCTTACCAAGCGGAAGCACTTAGGAAGTTAGTCACCAACA
>JABYPW010001782.1:0-10346 GCA_016880775.1 Phymatotrichopsis omnivora
AAAAAAAAAAAAAAAAAAAAAAAAAAAAATAGAAATGCTCTTTCAATCCTCATCCGACGAGTGCGGATCTCGATCGATAATTGGCCCCTGCGATCCCATCTCCTTTTCTCGTTTTTCGAGCAGACTTCCTGGAGCAAACACACTCTGCTGCACGTTTCCTAGCAACGGCCTTATCTCCCCGTTCCTCCCCAACGCATCCCTGCTGCCAGCCACGCCATGGCCAACAGTCATCGCCCCGGCACTTTGGTAGCTATTTGCCAGTAGACCGGTGCCGGTGAATGGACCGTTGTCTTCGTCGCCGCTTTCCCCCCGGTGGGTTCTACCCTTGACTGTGCGTCGGTGGACAAGCGAGGGGATTGTAGAGTGACCGGGGACTGCGGGGGCGTCAATTGGTGAGGTCGCGAAAGAGATGAGTCCACCCTTATCTTTGGCTTCTTTTTCCGAGATTGTGTGGCCTCTTCCGCGTCTGTGAGGAAGCGGGGGAACCGGTTCTTTGGTGTCAAAGTTGAGGAGCGTAGGGCCTTGCTTGTGGGCAGTTGTTGGGCGGGAACTGACGGTTTCCCGGCGTTGCAGTGGCTTGGTGTCGAAAGAACTTTTGGAGTGAAGGGACGGGGATGGCTCTTTTGCAGGCTGGTCCATTTGGATCAATGGTTGCCGTCCGTCGCGAAGCGTGTGAGTTCTATATAAAGAAGTTGACTGCGGTGGCTGGTAATCGTGGCCTCGCTCTTCTTGGTAAAGAAGCTGGGCTTGCCTTCTCTTTTCCTCATAATCCGCTCCCAAGAGGCCACCTGGGGAGAATATTGTTTCTTCGGCCTGTCTTTTCTTGTCCTCGTAGTCCGTTCCTAAGAGGCCTTTGGAGAACACTGCTTCGTCGTCGCTCACTAGTCCAGATTTTGGCGGCTGCGAATCTTTCGCCGAGCGTTTGGCGGACTTTGCGCGATGGAGAGATCTCGATCTTTGCGTGCTCATCGGCAATTGTGCGAGGTCTTCAGGCGAAATTAATGGTTTCTGTTTTCGCCCGCGGCCGGGAGTGTCTACGGGAGAAGAAACCTTGGAACCGTTGCTCTTCGCCTCTGTTTCCGGCTCCGCAGTCCAGGGTGCAATAGACCTCTTTTCCGCAATCAATCGACTTTTCCAATCGCGCATAGATTCGAACCACCGTTTAAAGTATATTTCGTTGTCCGTAGCGAAATAATGGCAATATACCGAGTCCTTTCCGAATATGCTCTGCTTGTGTTGCGACTTGAGCGCTAAGCAGAATTTCGTTGGACATTTTAGTTTTGAGTTGGGAGCGAAAGTGTCGACGAATGTGTAGATGTCAAAGTATTCCAAGTTGATTGTCTGCAGGAAGTCCTTCTCATTCGGCTTGTCCTTCTTCGAAATGCGGATCAATCCATCGCCCAATTTGACCCACCGCCGCTGAAATTTCTTCTCCGCCTTGCTGTAGTAATAGAACTGGGCCTCCTGAGGCACTGGGTCTTCCTTCGGGAAATCCTCAAGATTTTGCGAAGTTTGCCCCCACACCCCCTTGCTGACTCGGAGGTGACAGTTCGTGTTGGAGTCCCAAGTGTTTGTAACATCCCGCAGCAGCTCAAAATGACGAATCTGGCGTTGCAGACCCAAAGAGGGCCAGCACTCGAGGAGGACCCGCTCCTTTCCAAGATTCACCTGTTCTAGAAAGGAAGCAGCATCCGTGGTGTCTAGCACACCCATTGCCTTGTGGCCCGGAGAACCTTTGTCGAACTGAACAGGTACCTTGAAGTCGAAAGTCTGAATGTTTCGCGTAAGCACGAAAATCAGCAACAGTTTCTCAACGGACGCCTCGCGTGGCATTTGCCGTGTTTTGTTCGGTGGTCGAACCAAGAGGGAAATTTTCAGGAAAATCACGGGGGATCTTTCTGTTCTCTACTGAGGGATGTCTCACCGCTTCTCGCGCAGTTCCACCGTGATTTTTCTTCCTTTCTGCGGAACCATTGACTCCACCTTTCACTAGCTCGGCCACAAGGCCTCTGGGGATGTAATCTTCATGACCAGCAGCTTTCGACTTTTTCGGAGAGCTTGTCTTGGTCAATTTTCTGTTCTGGGCTGGTGCACATGGTAAAGGGTCAATATCTTCTACCGAGACCGGCAGAGGGGTGGGATCCTTGGTGGAAGTGTTGAGGCGCAGCAGGTGACGAAATCGAGACTGCGGCTTGATCGCGGGCACTCGCTGGGCGGAGGAATCTGAATGGGAGGACTTGGGGAGCGTTTCGAGAGTACTTGCTAGGACTTTGCGCCGGATGGTGCGGTAACGTGACGGGGCAGGACGAGCAGCTTCGGTTTCCATCATTGCGAATGCGGGCTTTTCGGGACAAAAGGCGGGGGGGAGATCAGGTAGTTGTAGGGAAGGGGATACGAAGAGCGGCGGTGGTTATGTAAGAAACACGAAAGCCGAATCGGCGGGAGAGGGCACAGCGCCGGGGAGAGGGGGGAAAGGGGGGGGCCAGCTGTATGCTTAAGTAGCGGAGCCGCTGGGGGAGCCTGCGCAGATCGCGTGGATGCTGAAAGGGCGTAATTTGCTCTGTGCTTGCGGGATGCAGGGGCAGGAACAGCCCCTCTAGAGGCCGCAAGCGGTGGTTTTTTTTTTTTTGGGGGGGAGGGAGGTGGGGAAGGGGGGGTTACTGGAACAATTCTTTTTCCCAGTGCCCAGGTCCGCCGGTGAGCAGATCATATGTAGATCAGGGCAATTCCACCAGACCGATCCAGGGCCACGGACGAGAGGGCCGTTGACGCTTCTGCAACAGTCGCGGAAGGGAAGGGGATACAAGTGCAATGTGCAGAGTACTAATGTATATACATAATGTACACACTCATACACACGCAACAGTGTATGTATGTACTAGTATTCCTCTACTCTAATACATACTCGCCAGTATGTGCAGGGACTGGTCGTGCGTGTGGCCGCCTGCAGGCCGGCTGCTCGAAGCGGTTTCCTGTCCAACTTTGCATGACCTGCTCAGAAGGGCAGGCGGGCTCCACAGACCACCTCCAACGCTCTCAACACGCTCAACAGGGTGCCCATATGCGGCGCAATTTCCCCTTTCTCCGGCTGAGTCTCGCCGTCCCACCAGCCCAGCACAACGCAGCCCTGGGCCAGCTCAAAGGAAATTGTGGGACCGGGCTCTGTCTGTGGCGGCTGCTGGGTCGGGTGAGAAGGAATCCCCGATCCGCAAGGGCGAAACTGGCTAGCAGTACTCCAGGACGTGGAAGTTCCATGGATCGATACATATAAGTACATGTACATGTATGTATGTTGTGTGTATGTGGAAGTAGGTACCGCACTCTCTCGTCCATGAGAATTGTCTTGTTCCATCGCGCAAGCAACCCCCCCCCCGGGGTTAACACACTCACACACTCACACACTTACACACACTCTCTCTCACTCACTCGCGAATATCTTCTTTCACTCACTCACTCACACATACACATGTACTCTACGACGCATACATCGCCTTTTTTCTTTTTTTCTCTTTTTTTTTTTTCCGCGTGAGCATTGCGCATGCAACTTTGCAATCCTCCGGCACCCATGCTTTCCGCTCGCTTTCGTAGCCTGCCAGTCTCCCCTCTCGATCAGCCATGCTTTGCTCTCCAAACGCCGAAACCTCCACTGCTACGCACCCATCGTCAATTTACCTGTATCGAGCATGGTATGTATACAGGCAGAGCGTACCCCGAGCAGGTGCACCGATACGCCCTACAGCCGCCATCGGCATTGGAGCGCGGCTATCGACATCGCATCCCCCATCAACACCTTAACTCAAACGACAAACTTCACTCGCTTACAAGCGAACAAACAGCTGAAACGAGTAATGATTGCGCTCTCACCGGTCTAAGGTGATTGGCTCCCCTTACGGTGAACGTATTTAGTCCGCAATGACGCTGCTCTGGCGTAATTGGTTGTGGATGCCTGATGCTCTGCTCCAAGTACTGGATGCAAGCACATAGAAAGCTCCACCCGCGGTGTGCATCGGCAATGCCTTTGTTCGAGCGTTGCATGTACTTGTACATGTACAGTACATACATGCAATGCCATTGTGCGTGTGGCGCGTACTGCAGCCTCAACTTGTGATGGCTCTGCAGTGTGGAATGCTGGAACAATAGGATCATGCCGAAAACTCTTACTTGTCGGCAGGGTGCACAAAGTTCTGAGATGAAATTCACCGATGTCATACACATTTCCCTCCTACGCCTGGACGCAAGGGCAACCAGTTGCACAGCATCTTGTGCGATATTACCAATTTCCCCTTTGCCAGTACATAGTTTTTTTTTTTTGTTTTTTTTTTTTTTTCGCTTTGGGAATACATGTACTCGGGTGTGAGGGTAAATGATCGCAACTCTTTCTGAGCCAATCGTTCTGTCTGGGCGCGAATCAGCCCAATAAGGATAGAGTTGCAATCACTTTTTTCCCTCACAGTAATGAGCAGGAAAGCGCTAATAGGAGCAAAGCAGCCCTGTATCAATGGGCGCTCTACCATACTTTTTTATCAAATTTTATCAGATTGAAATCACTTTTTTCCATACCCTAGTACAGGCTTTAACTCTTTGGTTTTGGGGTGTGCCTGCGTAAGCTCAAGTTCTTATTTTGCCATGTATTCCCGTGGCACTATTCTTTGCAAGGAAGTAATACACAAACAGCTAGCTCGGCAGGGGATTTCGAGATTCAAGGTGTTTATAGGAGTACATGTACTAGTACTTAGGTACAGTTTGTTCGGTCGGGTGTTCCCGCACTCCGCACTTGCACCATCTCGACGTTAGAAGCTGTATCTGTATCTGGCTAGATGATTGTGTAACTGCGATAAACTTGTCCCAACCCCTTCTCAGTATTATTACATGAACTCCCAAGTAGCAGGAGATAACCGAGCTAGTTTAACGTTAGTAGATGAAGCTATGTAAATAGCCCGTGGATGTTTACTCACGTCCCTGCCAATGATAACGCGACAATCTACATGTCGTTCGTAACACTTCCTGCTCGGCATTTTTCAAACGCACGTGCGGCGAAACGAAGACGCCCTGCCCATCCTGCTCCTAATGACTGTGAAGAGGGCTTGTTTGCGGCGTGGAGAATCGGGAACAAGACTGTTTGGCGTTGGGGACGTTCGCATATATCTATCCTGGGGGATTTGGGATGATTCGGCAAACACGGATGAAAATGAGGACAAAATGTTTTATGAGAGTGCCGGGGCGGGGGAGCCGTAATCTACAATAGTGGCTCGGGGCTTATATAGAATTGGAATACGGTAGGGAATTTCGAACTGGAGACTAATATATGAGTTCGACCGACAGCTGCCGACCTAAACGAAAGCAGGTGGCCATAAGCATGCTTCTCAGAGATATCGAAAGTTGAAGAAGACGAGCACATTTTAGTGTCTCTTTTTATATATATATATATCATTATTATGTATGTCACATATCAACGTGTTCGCGTTTTCATTCTTTCTTAGCCATATGCACGGTTGCAAAAAGGAGCGCGCGCCTTCGATGCGTCATAATTTGACAGCAATTTGGGAAACGTTTGCAAGAGGCCGGGGCCTGCCAACATGGTTCGACCAAAAATGGTAGGAAAACATTTGTCGCCAATTGATGCTTAGATCTACTTGTACTCTACCTCCAACAGCTGATTCTCCGCTCCCCTATTTGCAATAGCACTGACAAAGGATTCTGAGCAGGCGCGAACATGCTACTTAGGGGCGCTTATCGGGTGGAGCCTCATAAACGACACACATCGCCAACTACATGAAACCCACGAACAGCACCAAAAAACAAACAGTACCCACAAAACCCAACCACGTTTCCAATCTCTATGGCTTTTCAAAACCAATCACGTACATTATTTGTCTGTCTGCGCCTCAGCCATGCAATTTGAGCTGGCAATACCGCTGCATCACAACAGTCAATTCGGAAATTCTGTCGCCGGCATCCTGTGCTAGCATGTAGAGTACATACGAATGAGCAATACATATATATCAAGCCATGCAGGGTTGGACAAATGGATTAGAATAACCAATAGGCAATCGATTAAACCGGAATGGATCGTGAGGTTAACTTGAGCTGGTCTAAGCTTCTGATGTGAGTGGCCTAGGCTAACCACTTTACCCTCGCCGGTCTCTAATTTTCGTGAGGCAGGTGCGTTACACGGATGCTCCGAGACATGGGATAATTGGTCAACGCCACGGGGGAGCTGCTGCTGGACAGGGAAGAGGATAAGTATTTTCACCTGGTACATACATACAATGCAGTAAGTACATGCAAATGCGTACTTGAGTACATAATACTTACCATGTACCCTACATGTACACATCCCCCCTCATGTTTTGTTTTTTTTTTTGTTTTTCTTCCGTCTGTCGCAAACGAGGGGATTTGTCGTTTGATGTTGCTCTGGGATAGGAAAAAAATTACCTAAATGGAGGTTTTTGCTGCGATTGTCTGCAGTCGTCGATTAAAAGCCTCCGAAGGAGGGGAAGAGTTTTACATCACACTGTGTAACGGGAAAGGTATAAATACATCTGTGCTTTCTCCTTCCCCTCATTTTTTATAAGACGTATTTTCAAACCAAACCATCATCACCATCCTCGCGATGTTCCCTTCCGTGCCTTGAGGGATTTTCAAAGTCAGACAAGATGCTAAATGTTCGCAGACTTTCCTTCGCCATCCCACTCCGCCGTTTTTCTTTTTTTTTTTTGTTTTCGGAATTGACAACACTACTGGGAATGCCCTCCCCGACGGACTCCGACACTCCCGCCAAAATTCCAAATAAATAATCTCGACAGACAGAATTGAAGACACGACATCGCTCGCCTCAAGGGCTTGTAGCGATATAAGTGGGCCCGAAACGGTACCACAAAGGCCTAGCTCGGGGTCAGCCTTTTCCTTCGTTACCCCTCACGTACTTTCGTTGTAAGGGTTTCTTGGATGGGTTACGAGCTTTGAAAAATAAAAATCTTTTTCCCCCCCTTATAGTGGGAAAGTTGGAAGGTCTAAAACTGTTTGAGGTTCGGAATTATATGTAAGCTTCGTTTTCGTCGTTTATTTCGTTCTTTTAAGAGTGTAATTTAGTTTACGAGTAGACTGATTTTTGGGGTGAAAGGCTACGGTTGGTAATCCCAGATCCAATGCTGGGCCTCGGTTTTCTAATAGGTAAGTCCGGATCATCGTTGTCAATTTTCCTCAATACCCGCTTTCCCAATTTCTGTACCCATTTTCTTGCGAACGTGGTGATGGTTTGGTTTTTCTGTGTTTTTGTGCAATTGGATATGTATCATAGAATTTGAATTACTTCTCCCCCTCTCCCAGACTTCTTTTGCGTTCGAAGTGTGGAGCCTAAGACCAAAAATTGAAGGACTCTTTTTAAATACAAAGATTTGCATTCGAGAATCAAGCTGCAAATATAGTGTAAAATATTTCGTGCTTCGTAACCGATTTTTAGCGATGCTCGATGTTCGTCCCATAGCACTTGTTTTTACACTGCTGGGTGTGTTTGTTGAAGGTTATTGGTTCCGCATGCGGTATTCAGAGCCAGAAGAGAAAAAAAAAAAAAAAAAAAAACAGTTTGGGCATATTAAGACGAAACCTATTCGCTACATGGTTGTGAAACGGTGCATAAATGGTTTTAAAACGGGTTGCAAAATGAATTACACATTGCAAAATAGATTGCATATTACAAAATAAATTGCATATTTTACATGTAGTACGACGTCTATGAAAGCCGTCTTCCCCCCTCCCCCCACACAAGCAGTATCTGTAGCGGGGGATTGGGCGGTGTTGAGCTTGAATGGAATGTAAAGATTATTTGCAGTATATACTACATATCACTGAACAAGCAGAAACAGAGTGTCTCCCCTTATCTCGGCGGTTTCCGCGTGCTAAACGCTATTTGAATGTAAGAAGGTGAAGTTGTAGTGTGTTTAGAATTTGCACTAATATACATGTACAGCTCTGACGCACCATATCGCGGCCCCCGCATTATCTAACGGGAAGCGGGGAGCGAACAGAAAAAAAAAAACCAAAAAAAAAACCTCCAAACCGCCTCACAACAAACCGCCCCACGACAAGTCCCCATCATCCCGATCTCTCTCTCTCTCTCTCCATCCAATCCATACCCAGCCTGCATTGCCTCTCTCATTTCTATGGCTACGGCCTCCCCTCAACAGCCGTCACCTCGACTGTGACATCCTTGCACCTACCGGGACAATCAGCGTCCCAGCTGTTTATTTTAACGGCCGCTGCTCGTGACTCACCTGCGAAATAGCCTTTCGATTGGGGTACATCGGATGTGGTCCCGGGTCGGCTGGCAGTCCCATTGTAGCAACTCTAGTAGTTGACAATTCGCCGGGTCCTCTGCTGAGACTTTGCGCCGACGCCCGGTGTTTACGTCTGTTTGCAGGCGGTGCGGGAGGCCTGAGGCGGGGAACGTGTTGGTGGGGATTGCCATGATGGATATGGGAGGTGGAGGGGAGCGTGAGGGGAAGAAGGATATTGCGGGAACGCCAGGCGAGGAGGTGGAGCAAGGTGAGGCGGAGCAAGGTGAGGAGACGGCAGAGGAATGGGAAGAGGATAGTAGCGACGAAGAGCTGGGAAGGCAAGTCCTAAGCGAAGTCAGGGTCTTGAGACTGGATACGGTGCGCTCTCCCTCTTCTACGTCGTGACGCAGGTGGCTGCGAACGAAGCTAATGATTGTAGGTTCTCGCGCGACTGAAGAAGCGGTCGTTGGAGCAAATCACGGGAATCCCCGCGATTGACGAGCTTCTTGAGCAGCTCCCTCCTCAGCCTCACCAACCCCCTCATATCCTCGCTATAACCTCCCCCCACCTTGCCTCTGGGAAATCTCATCTCCTCTACGTTATCACCATTCTTGCCGTCCTTCCCTGTACCTACAATTCCATCTTCCTTGGCGGAAAAGCTTCCGCGGCGATTATCTTGGACCTCTCGCATCGGTTTTCGCTCGAGAGAGTCGCCGAATGTTGCCGCGCCCACATCACCATGGCGGGAGTCGCATTGGAAGATGCGGAACTGGAAGCGGTGGTGAGTGAGGCCATGTCCCACGTCTACGTCTTTCGTCCGCGGCCCGAAGTCCATGGCCTGGAAATGCTGAAGGGCTTGAAGACGTGGGTTTTCGACAAAGACAACGGATTCCGTTCGAGGGAGCGGAGGGTAGGAGTTGTCGGCATAGAATGCATCGAAGAGATCGTTGCGGATAATATCATCCACACGTGGAATAGTCTGTTACAGGGCATCTACGTTTCGCAAGGTGCCGAGGACGTGCTCGGGATTTTTATGAAGGAGCTTGAAGCCCTGATCAAGGAGCTGGGGTGTTGGGCCGTCTTTACAACGTCGAAATATATGCCGCCCCCTCGTCGCCGTTCCGTTCCTCCTGTTGCACCCCCTCTTCCTTCCATGGCTTCTTCTCCCCCACCGCCAGACACCCAGGAAACGCGAGTGCCGAAAGCTGAGACACAGCCGTGGGATAACGCTGTTACGGCGAGGGTCGTCCTCGAGAGGGTACTGGCGCAGCCGTTTGAGAGGGGGATTTCAGTGGTGCGTGCTCTGAAGCAGAGGGATGCTGGGAGGCGGACGGGGACTGTGGGATTTCGCGGGAGGGTTGAGGGTGTGAGAGGGGGGTTTGGAGTGGAGATTGGGAGGGGAGTGGTTGTTTTTAAGTGATGGAGAGGGCAAGAGAGGGAATGGTTATGGAGATATATGTACATGTACGTTGTATGATAGAGCAGCCGGGAAGAGGTGTAAGATATGCCATAGAGATAGATGTGTAAATTCTGGCTGTGCTTTGAGATATTCTGGAAGTGGTGTGCGCATCGTAAAGAGGTACAGGGTGTAAATTATGGAAGAGAGGGAGGCGGAGGCGTAGGCTGCATTTGACGGTGGCGAGTGATATTTTATGATACAAAAAGGATTCGTTGTTTATTCCTTTTAAGTGGTTTAGATCCTGCAAGCATATGGCACTATGGTACAAAGAGAGGGAATTATAAGTGATGGATTTCATCTGAAGTATAAAGTTTGAGTGCATAAGGTTCAGGTGCGATATTGATTATGCAATGTACTTGTACATGTACATGTACAAGAGTATGAAGCATCGAAGGTGGTTGGAACTTGGTATTGTGCTATAAGGTTTGGACATTGTCTCGATTCCGTACCTAGTAAATGAAGGTACATCCTGATGCTCCTATACTTGACTACGTCCTTGACCTTCAGTGGTTTACACGCCCAGTCCAAGTATTAGTGATTCGAGGGAGTATAAGATTCTCTCGATCCTGTACCTTTTTTTTTTTTTTTTTTTTTTTTTTTTTTTAATACGA
>JABYPW010001783.1:0-13723 GCA_016880775.1 Phymatotrichopsis omnivora
AAAGGGCTCTGCCTCAGGATGAGTCATATGTGGCGCCTCTGATGAAGATGAGTCAGGGTCTGACTCACCCGTCATCCTCTCTCAAGCGTACCTCACATGATCGGATGAACTTGAGTAACTCCTGCGGATTAGTCACCTGCGGTTGGTATGACTCAAGCCGATCGAGCCAGTAATCGCGTGATGACGATCTAACCCGAGATCGGCGATCCGAGCTCAGACCACAACGCTGATCATTTCCGTTATGACTCCTAGGAATGTTACGATCGCGTCAGATGATGATAGAATGAGTCATGGGATTTCTAAGGCTTTCTTTCGGGTTCTACTTCTTATGTAATCTCCTTTGTCATAGATGACTCATTTCTCTTGGGTTGGAAACTATATAAGGACGGTCGTTGGTCGCTTCATGTTCTTCTCTTTCCTTTCCTCTTCAGTCTACAGACTAGCTACGAGCCTTAAGAATATATTCGTTCTACACAACGCTTTATCTCTCTCTCTCTTCTCTACGACGTAGGAAAGTGTATTTGTGGATCCAGACTTAGAACACGTTGAGATATCTGAGTTTACTCAGTAATACGTTTCTCTGTTGAGTGGCACTTGCACTTTACCGAGCCATTTCCGTATTAAGAAGACACCATCCGTAACAGGCAAAGTCACTGGCATCGGTTTCGGCTTGAAGGGGGATCTGAGAATCGTGGTGGACAAGGATGGGCGCAGAGGTGAAGAGGGCCTTAAGGGTCTCAAAGGCAGATTGCTGCTGAGTCCCCCAGGTCCAGGGCTGGTCTTGCTTGGTGAGGTTTGTCAGGGGCGTCGCGATCTTCGAAAATCCTTGGATGAAGACCCTGTAAAAGTTGGCGAGCCCAAGAAACGAACGGACGTCTCGAACCGTGGTGGGAGTCAGCCAATCTCAGACGGCTTGAATTCTATCCTCGGAGATGCTAATACCCTTGACAGAGATGATGAAACCAAGGAATTCCACTTCATGGACCGCCTAGACACACTTGGCGGGCTTGAGTGCCAGCTTGTGCTTGTCAAGGCGCTTGAGGACTTCATGCACAAGGCGGTCGTGTTCTTCCTTGGTCGCGGCATAGATTAGGATGTCGTCTTGGTAGATGAGGAGACCTAAATCGAGGAGGTCACGGAAGATCGTGTTCATCATTTCTTGAAAGACAGCAGGGGCATTGCAGAGACCAAATGGCATCACCAAATACTCGTACTGGCCGTAACGAGTGCGAAAAGATGTTTTCCACTCGTCACCCTCGGCAATGCGGATGAGGTTATAGCCGTTTTTGAGGTTGAGCTTGGTGAACCATTGAGCATTGCCAATTCGGTCTCGAAGTTCACCCATCAGGGGCAGAGGATAGCAGTTTTGAATAACGATTTTATTCAAACCCCGGTAGTCGACACAAAGGCGGAGGGAACCATCAGCCTTCTTCACGAACAGGATAGGAGCGCCTGCGGGAGACTTGGAGGGCCTTATCTTTCCCTCCTTGATTATGCGATCAAGGTACTCACGCAGGGCCTGGAGCTCAGTCTCAGACAGACGGTAAAGCGGGCCCCAGGGAGGAGTCGTTCCGTCCTTCATATCAATTTTGCAATCCCATTCCCGATGGGGAGGGAGCGAAGAGGCTAGGCATTCGGAGAAGACAGCAGGATAGATCTGTTCCCACTTATCACCTTCAGAGGTCGAGGAGATGGAAGACCGCATGAAAAGCTCGGCAAAATTGCCAACTGGAGCTCTGGTCATGGCGGCGCACCAACGACGAACAACTCCTTCATTGACTGGGGTGTCCACCCACCCAAGCAGTCCGCCACCGACAGCTTTGGAGTTGGCGTAGAAGTCGTCGTCCTTAATCAATTCAAATGCCGAGGCCATCTGGACTGAAGGAGTCACGAGATAGTTCTTGCATTTGGAGGAGGGGAATCCCACGAGAACAGCCTGGTCATAATCGACCTGTGGTTCATGATCTTGAAACCACTTGACAGGAAGATATATGTCCACGTCTGGAGGCATAGGGCCAACGTCGAAATCGATGAGTTTGCGATAGTTGAGGACCTGCATTTGAAGCTTCGGCATGTAATACCACTCTTGCCGGCAGGAACCATCATAGGCGAAGACGCTGACCGCCTGGGACTGTTTCTTCATAGGGACAGGGAGGTGATCCGAAATATAGGCGCCGGTCGCTCCGTTGTCCAGTTTGGCTGTAGCTGTGATCACGTGTACTTGGGGGCCCTCAACGGAGTGGGTTTTCCAGTGCAAAGTGACTGGAACAGTAATGCACCTGCCCTGGGCAGGGCCTTCTTTAGAGGAAACAATGGTTGACATGATGGCGGTAGCGAATACGTTCCCTGATCTCTCCCGGGAAACTCGTGGCCGGAGCTCGCTATACGTCTTGTCTGCAAGGAGGTTTTTTCGAACAGTGGGAGTTGGAAACGCGGTGGAAAAATCTGATAATATGTGGGGGGAGCAGTAAAGAGTGGTGGTCTGCTATACGGCCAGCGCATTTCGACCCGGAATGGGTCCTCCTCAGGCAGAACTTGCAAAAGAAAAGAAAACAACCTCTAGCCAACGCCTCTAGGAAAAGAAGGAAAATAATACATGAGGGTATCATAACAGTCATGAAGGCATTAGGTCATAACACATCGCTCATGGGTATCATGAATTACATTAGCCTCAATGCTGGCAGGCCCACCCACCGAGAACGCAATAATGGTTGCGAACACCAGCTCCTTTGTAAAGAAAAGCACAAAGGAAATTTCAAACAATGGTCTTAAAGGAAATTTCGTGCAACAACATTCAAAGTCTCAAACCAACTGGGTCTTAAAGGAAACAATGAACAAAGGAAAACGGGAGAGGTGGCGTGGGATGCCACAAAGGAAAGGGACACTTACACCATGGGGATGTCATCCCCATCCCTCCAGTCGTCCGGGAGATCAACCACTCGCACTGCAGAGGTCTTTTGCTGCTTCGAGGATGAGGAGTTTCGGTCGTCATCCACCTTGCGTTTGGTTGAGGTGGACGCAATCTTGACCGCAGAGATGGAAAACTTCCTCGTGGAGTAACAGTCCTTAACACTATGGTGTTTGGACAAGCAGCGCAGACAGGCCTTATTCTTCTTAGCCCACTCCTTCTCTTCCTCGGTTAGCTAAGGAAGCTTCCCCTTATCCTGGGAAGTGGACCCCGAGGGACGCTTGTCCTGGGTCTTCTTAGGTTTGTTGGAGGAGGAGGGCTGAGCCGAGCTCTGCTTGGTTATTTGTCCCTTATGGGACTCCTGGATGGCCACGCGGGCATCCTCCATTGCCAGGCCCACTTGGACCACACGAGATAGCCACTCGGCTGCTGGAGTCTTGTGAGTGGTCTGGGCAGCCATCGCCAGGCGGAGATCTTCCTTCAGGCCCCTCTCAACCCAAAACTTGAAAGACTCTTGGTCGCCTTGCACGACCTGGTTGAGAGCCTCCATGTGGGTGAGGTAGGAGAGGATGCCCTTGGTTTGTTTAGCGTTGATCATCTCCCTGATGGCCTAGGGTTTGGTGGCAAAGGCCCCAAAGTATGTCTTCATGGCCTCCGTGAAGTCGTCCCAGATGGTGGTCTGCTGGGTCCAGCGGTGAGAGTTGGCTTGCCACCAGATTCGCGCCGTACCCATCATGTACGTCGAGGCGAACCTGGTCTTGATCCAGTCGTGGGGAAAGGCATGTGACTGGAGGGCAAAGTAGTTCTCGCATTGCTCGATGAACTTCCTTATGTCCTCAGCCTTCCCCGAAAACGTTTCTGGATCCACTGGCTTGGGACCCTTGAAGGAGGCAGATGGGACAGGAGGCGGAGCCGGAGTGCTGCGGTTGGAGGGAGGAGCTGGTGGGGCGGTTTGTCTGAGAACTTCCTGCATGATCCGCCTGACATCACTCTCATTGAGCAGACGAGGAGAGGTCAGGCAGGGAGGTGGTGCAAAGGAAGCGAAGGAGGTTTCCCTGTGTCTCCTAGATGGTCCTGCAATGGCAGAACGAGACGCAGGGGGAGGTGGAGGAGTAGGGGAGATGGGTCGGGAAGGCGGCCTAAAGGAAGGCAGACCCATTCTAAGGCCTCTTGGCCTGGGAGGAGGAGCAGTGACGTGAGTTGCTCTGTCATCTATGTCGATGATCTCATCCGGGTTTCTTGACACTGGAGGAGAAACTATCGAGCCATAGTGCTCCTTGTACTGATAGTACAAGTCCTTCCATAGCTTGGCGTCATCTGTGGCCTTCATAAGGTCTTCCCGAAGCTTGACCACATCTTCCTTCCTCAAGGTAGACCTAGCAGAGAGAGCTTCATTCTCTGCCTTCAGGCGCAGAACCATATGTTCCGCCTCACTAAGCCTAGCCTGGAGGGGAACCTCACCCTGCTCCAGGACTTCTACCCTGGCCTTAGCTTCGGCCAGGCTTGCCGTCAGAGTGGCAATTTGCTCGTTAGGAGAGGCCAACAAGTGCAGAGCCTGGTCTGCTAATTGCTGACGAAGATCCGACAATTTCTTGTTCAGATCCTGCACCACATCCTGATGGGCTTTGTTCAGGGTGTTGGTGTAGTCGGCCTCTCGTTGAGCAAAGGAGTCCCTCTCCTTCTGGATCTGTTCTATCGCAGACAGGAGGAGACTCGTCATGGAAGGGGGAAAAGCCACGGACAACTTGGGGAGGGGTTTGTTGATGTTACGATGAAGGAGTATGGTGGCATATAGTATCGAGGCCACATCATCACATTGTTTCTGAAATTCCTCCTCCGTGTCTTGAAGGGCCCATTTAAAGGGCTCTTCCCTGAGAAACTGCTGGGCCTGGTGCAAGGCCTTGATTGTTTCGACGTAATTGTCGACAACAACCTTTTGGTGTTTGTTGACATAGGTCAACTCGGTAGCGGTGAGGGTGATGGTGGCCTCCTCATGCATTGAGATATTGGAGGCCTTTGACCGTGTGGTCCGCACTGTGCGGGCCGAAGGGTTGGTGAGCTGTGTGCCCACAATGATCGCAAGAGAGGATGCATCAGGCATCGGAACGTCGGGAGAAGAAGCCATCTTTTGTAAAGAATATACTGTGACGGATCACCCTATATGGTTCGTATATGACTCGGTAAGGATACCTCAGGCACGCTTCGCAAACGCTACTGAGTAAACTCAGATATCTCGGCTAAACGAAAGCTCAACTGGAAGATATCGTTCCTACGACGAACAGGGTGGACTTCAAGTGTTGAAGACGAGAAAAGACGAATATATTCTTTAAGGCTCAAAGATAACTCGAAAGGCTTGTACAATGGTACTCGCAGAGAAGACAAGGTAGCTATGTGCTAAAGAAGGAAGGAAGAGAAAGACAACAAGACAAGAACAACCGCGCACTTATATATCCCATCCTTTACCCGAGCTGACAAAGAGATGACAAAGGAAATAGAAACACAAAGAACTAAGACCCTTCCAGACCATCTCCTGATTCCTAATCGCCGAAGCCTGTAGAAGAGTCCGGAAAGGACAGGACGCGATTAGTACTCGATTTGACTATGATCGCCTACCACACTCTCGGGCCTCACTCCCGATTTGTGATAGTCTCTCGCGATATGAGTCCGATCGCCCGATCATGACCTCATGGCTGACTAGGCCAATGTCGCGTCATGCCGACAGCCGATCACGTGCCCGTGGGGCTGACTTCCCGCGCTTAGTCAAGGCTAACGGCAAAGCCACACCATACCACGTCACGCCATAAGGTCATGTGACAGAGGATCGTCTCCAGAGCGCTTAGCACAATGGTGAAGGGTAGAGACGTCATACTCACATGTTGACAATCTAAGCGTAACCTCCATCATAGCGCATCGTCCAGGTACCTTGACGCGGACCACTACCGGTGTTCATAACATCTGATCCCTACCCCTCAAGACCATCAGAGTATAGCAGAGGCCATGGAACTATTCCTTGAACTAGGAACAAATAAACTAAACAGTACCCCCTAAAGTGCTCAACCATATAGAATATTTAGAGGAATGACAAATGACCTATTTAGCCCCCCCATCCAATCTTCTAGAGTACTCCTAAAAATGCAAAGATCGCTTATGTAGAGCACCAACAAATCAATGCACATAAGATCAGACAATGACAGCGACTCAGTCATGACTGAAAAACCTCATGGGGGAAAGAAAGTCACAAGAGAATAAGGAGAACAGTGCATATTCTCCCCTGTCCTAGGCCATACAAGATATGAACTAGCTAGAATAATGAACGACAAGGTTAGGAAAAGCTTCCAGTATATGATTAAAGATAAAAAAGTAGAAAATGAAAACAATAAGGATGTATACCTAGCCATATTCCAAGCAATCAATCATATATGGAATAAGTTTAACATGATGCATGATGAGTCCTATGAGATGAATGAAACCATGCAAGAAATAATCACATAGCTATGCTCATAGGCAATTGAGATCAGTAATCTTGAATAGAACACCACCACCAGCCTACCTACCCCCATAACCCCTTCCCAGAACAGCAAACTGACTACCCAACTGCAAGTAGCCCTAGCTATCCGAATCCTACCCAAGCTAAGGGGAAAAAATTAGACTATGGGTCATATATGGAAACCCAGGAAACCCTAGAAAGCTCGAAGGAGAGTGAAAAACTAAAAGGAAAAGGAAAATGAAAAGGAAAAGAAAAGGAAACCAACCCAACCAGCAAAATGTGGGCACAGACAGCTGCCCAAGACACTGCTACAACTACAACCCAAAACAAGCCAAACCCGAAACAACAAACAACTAAAATATACCTAGTAGCAAGAAGAGAGCTGCACTCCCTAACCAATAAAGTAGTCTATCCCATGATAGTGAGAGCAAACTCAGATAAACTTAGGAGAGCGTTCGTCGAAGTCCTAGCTAAATAGAAAGGACCTACTGAGCTCAGGGTAATAATAGTTCAAGTCAACCATAAGTCTACAGTAGTCATCACAACCCCCCCTACAGTACTTGTAATGCAACTGATCCCCTACCTCGACGTACTAAACTACACCATAAAAGCAAACTCAAATCCAGCAATAGCAAGAGAAGGATTTAGAGTAGCCTCTACAACCACTGAGGCCATAATCCACTCAGTCCCAACTGTATTCTTAGGAGAAATCCTAGCTCACAACCTATAAATAGAGCTCTCTTACATTACAGATATTGAAATAATAGGTGTAAGATACCTAAAGAGCTAAGAAGATAGGAAAAACAACCCCTCAAAAGGAGAATTTACTGCTGTGGCAGTAATAATCTACAAAGACAAAGTCCTGAAACTAGGTAAGTAAGTAGTCATCTTCAATAAGCTATACAAGATGGCAAAATTCTAGAGAAAGAACCCCATACCATAGTGCTACAAATGTTACAATCTAGGGCACATCAGGGGAATGTACAAAGAAACCCAACAAAACTGCAACATCTCCAGTAATATGTATGATCAGAATGTATTCCCCTGCCACTCCACTAAAAACAACATATGTCTAGAACCAGGATGCAGCTACAATAAACTATACAAGCACATCAAAGCATGCTATATCTTATGCAGAAATAAACACTAAGCAACAGACCTGAAATATCCTACAAGACTGGCAGAAAAGGACAAATACCACAGAGAACTACAAGGAAAAAGAGCTGCATGGATGGAACAGCTTAGTAATGAAATCCAAATACAAGAAGAATTATAAGTATAGTAACTAAAAGTGGAAAGATCAAGTGGGGATGAGAGCCATATCCACTGCTTGAAATCTTACACCGTAACTGCTAAAATTTGAACCCAAACCTATAAATACTCTTTGAAACAGCAATTGAGATAAAGGCGAATATTATAGTAGTACAAGAGCCTCCTACCTTCGATAATGTGCCCCTGGGACACCTAAACATCAATCGATTATACCCTAGCAAGACCTCTAAATTGAGAGGAGCAAAGTATATCACTAAAAACTCAAATATCAGGCCCTTCCTAATTAGCTAAAATAGGGGTACAATACTGGTCACAAGAATGTACATTAACAAAGAAAACTACCTAGATATTACCAACACATACCTGTACTCAGGAACTAAAAAAGAGGACCTAGAGTGGGAGAAACCTTTCACTCAAAACAAAAACCTAGTCCTAGGAGACTTCAACCTGCACTATCTATGGTAGGGACAAAGAATAGACCAACAGACTATAAGAGCAGAACCGCTAGTAGATAAAGCCTACAGAAAGGGATACTATCTCCTCAATAAACCAGAAACCCTAACAAGGTACAGATATGGAAATCAAAGGGATACCATGATCGACCTACCCTTCCTGTCCCCACAAGCCACAGAATGGAACAGCGACTAGCAGATAGCACTAGACAACACACAAACAACAAATGATCATGAGGTAATAGTGATTACACTATCTAGAAAATTAGACAAAAATGTGAAAACAATAGTATTAAAATACAAAAAAGTAAACTAGGAACAAGTAAAGGAAAACCTCGAAAACTGGAACCCCTCCCCCTTCGACACAAATAACCCAAATGGATAGACCAAAGATAACAAGAACATGCTCATAGATGAAATAAAAGAACATGGTACCCTCCCTACAAAAATGATCACCAACAAGTTGAAAGCATGGTGGATGGACAACCTGAGAAAAGAAAAGAAAGAGCTTGAAAAAGCAAGGTACTACGCAAGGAAAAACCCATGGAGTGAAAGGAAAAAGAAAGAGTATGAAGCTATGAAAAGAAAATACTGAAAAGTGGTCCATGAAACAAAAGAAGAACACTGGAAGACCTTCCTAGCAGAGATCAACCAAAAAGAACTCTAGGCAGCACTAATGTATACAAGACCACTATGAGATTACCCCCTCCCCCCAATTAACAATACGAGCTCCCTAGATAAAACAGCCTACACCCTCATAGAACACTACTTCCTAGGATTGGTAGAAGAACAAATAGAAGTGCCAGTGATTAGGACCACCAGCTCTGAGATTACCAAAGAAGAAGTGGAACATACAATAAGGAAAATATCGCACATAACAGCTCTAGGCCCTGACCAAATCCAGTATACATTATAGAATAATCTCCAAACAGTCCCACCAGAAACTCTACCCAAGCTACACATGCTGCTCATACAACATGGAGTTCATCCAAGAACTTTCAAAAAAACCCTGGGAATCATGATCCCAAAGCCTAAAAAACCTGACTATAGCTCCCCAAATGCCTATAGATGTCTCTTTCTCATCCACACCCTAGGCAAGATTCTTGAAAAAATAATGGTAGCAAGGCTATTGCAGAAAGCAATAGACCAAGGAATGATAAACCAAAACTAGTATGGTACACTCCTAGGAAGGTCCACCATTGATGCAGACAATGCCATTAAGTACAAAGCAAGAATAGGACAGAACCTATACTACAAAGTGACACTGCTCTTCATCAACATCGAGAAAGGATTTGACATAGTAGACCATAATGAGCTCCTCTGAATTCTGAAAGAATACAACACCCCAGAATACCTAATCACATAGACAGCATTGTTCCTGAGCCAAAGAGAACTAGCCTTCATGGACAAAGGTACAGCATCTAAGTTCTATAAAGTAAAAATGGGAGTCCCACGAAAATCCCCAGTCTGACCCCTCCTTTTCAATATATATATTGTAATATTGACAGAAGACAGCGGGGCGAAAATCAAAACTTTCATATATGTGGATAACCTGTGTATACTAGCAGTTGGAGAAAGTTATGAGGAAAACAAATAGGCACTTGAAGAATACTGCGAAGGAATACTCAAGGTCAGGCTAAGGAAAAGGAAACTATCACTGTCAGAAGGCAAAACTGAACTACAACATCTCCACCCAGGAAATGAAGAAGTACCAACAGTCAAGGTCCTGGACTAGGAAGTACATTATATGCAAACACTAAGGTACCTAGGAATCATCATGGATGCAAATAAAGGATACAAACGACACTGCCAGCACAGAGTAGGAGCAGTGCTAGATATGCTTAGTAGACTACAAAGGCTCTTAATGGGAACTAGTGGACTAAACCCCTTCATGGCCATCAAACTGGTAAAAGCGGTCGTCATCCTATTGCTCATGTATGAGCAGACACCTTATACCCCCACAAGATCACAAAAAGAGCTATAGCAATCCTAGACAGAATTCTCACAGCAGGAGCCAAATGGGCATATGGGATGCACAGATTGATGGACAATAAGAAAAGCTTAGTTGAAGTTAAAATACCAGCAGTAGAACTGCAAGTCGAATGGTACCAAGCAAATTATGGAGCCAGGTTACTCACAATCTACCAGACCTACCCAAACTACCACAGACTCCCCTACATGAGAGGGAGAACTCAGAATAGGCTAAACCATATCTAAACCCTATCATGGAGGCTGGAAACAGTTTTGAGACCAATGATAAGGTAGATATAGCTAGACTCTCTCATAGGTACCATCAGAGAAAGCATAGGAAACCAGGTGCTCTCTAAGTATGACCTCCCACAGTAGGTCAGGCCATGGCTAATAAGCCAAGAAAGAAGACAGGAAGTTATCAAATTCCTGGAAAAGAATCAATCGGTGGAAACCTGGCCAAAAACCTGTGATGAAACAGAATTAGTAATATTCACCGACACCTCAAAACTCGACGACAACAGCTAGGTTAGAATGGAACCAGTAGCATACAGTATCAGGAAAGAAGCCAAAATAAAAACCAATGTCCTAGGATCTAGAGTTCATGTTTCAATGGCGAACTAGAAGGCATAAGGACAGCCTTCAAAATAGTATATGAATAGACTAAAGTAAGAAAAATGATCAAGAAGCTTCACATATTCTCAGACTCATATGTAGCCTAGAAAGCCACAGCTAACCCATTCCCCTCCCCTACATAGAACATGGCAAAAGAAATCTTCCAACTTAACCTGAAGCTTGGCAATAGAGAGATCGATATCAGGATAGAATAGGTCCCAGGGTATACCAGAATCCAAGAAAAGGAAACAGTAGACTAACTAGCCAAGAAGAAATCTACTAATAACAAACTGAAAAAATTGAAAACAGGCCAGAAAAGAGAGATTACCAAGTCTACCATCTAATGCGAAACCAAGGACAGACTTTGGAAAAAATTCGAACTGTATGCCAGGAAACCAATAGAAAAGAAGGTAGACACCTACATTACAATGAACAAATACTAGGTGGCAATGGCCTTCTAATTAAGAACAGGCCACTACTATATCCCAAACTTCCTGCACTTCCACCGAGAAAGCAACTTCTACCTTTGCAGAGAACCCCGAACTGTACAATGGTACTCAATAGAATACCCAACCACCTATGAAATGAGACAGCAGCTGTACCTAGGCAAGGACCTCAAATATGTACTGTACAAAGATATCAAGCTGTGGAAGAAGTTGGTCTACAAAGTAGTTAGAAAGCCCCTGGATAAGACCAAGGTTCCCCCCCTACCCCCGACAGTGATAGTAGAAAGAGTAGGACCCAGACAAGAGCATATAAAAAGTAAAGGAGAAGGGTAAACTAGCTTTTGATGGATCTAGAGACAATTTTCCTTTTCTTTTTCCTTTTTCTTCTTTCTTTTATTTCATTCCTCTATTTCCTATGTTATAACTTGAGGCTTCTTTGTAAAGTGTAAGTAAGTGATAGAACAACTTTATTTTTTAGTAGAAAAACAGTTAGCGGTCATCTTCTCTCCTTTGGTTATGTCTTTACTTTTAGTTAAGTGTAAATACCCTACTAGAGGATTGGTTAGATGTAAAACTATAGTATAGGGAAATTTATTTCACTTTCTTTCTTCATGCAGTATCTTAAGTATATACTATATGAATAGAATACTATTCCTACAAACCTTCAGCATATCATTATCTTACTCCATATGCATCTCTTAAGTCCTCTCAAAGAGTTGTATATCTTCTTCCATCCTGATTTACCTAAAACCCTGATACATACTAAGGCTTAGTTATATTGCTGAAGGAGTTATCCTTTACACTAACTCACATGGTGTACAAAGATGCCTAAGTTCCTCCTCCTACTTGCGCCGTGTAAAAACCTAAAGAAAAAACTTTATAAAAGCAAAAAGAAAAAATAAAAAAGTCCTCACTTTCAATAGCCCATTATAGTTCCTCCCATGATTCTACCCTGAGTCCAAGTCTATCTATTATCACTATCAGTGAAGGGGAGGGTTTTTCACTTTGTCTGGTGGCTTTCCAATTCCTTATTTGACAAGTTTTATCTAAAGTTATATGTTCTTGTATAGGAGGTATTCGAGGTTATTTCCTTGGTATAGTTTCCTTAGGTCAGCTGGGGTATGACACTCTATAGGGTAGTGATCATGTGACTAGACTTCTCCATAAAGGTAGTAATTGATTTCACAGTTGATGTTATGAACACCGGTAGTGGTCAGCGTCAAGGTACCTGGACGATGCGCTAAGATGGAGGTTACGCTTAGATTGTCAACATGTGAGTATGCCGTCTCCACCCTTCACCATTGTGTTAAGCGCTCTGGAGACGATCCTCTGTCACATGACCTTGTGGCGTGATGTGGCATGGTGTGGCTTTGCCATTAGCCTTGACTAAGCGCGGGAAGTCAGCCCCACAGGCACGTGATCAGCTGTCGGCATGACGCGACATTGGCCTAGTCAGCCATGAGGTCATGATCGGGCGATCGGACTCGTATCGCGAGAGACTATCACAAATCGGGAGTAAGGCCCGAGAGTGTGGTAGGCGATCATAGTCAAATCGAGTACTAATCGCGTCCTGTCCTTTCTGGACTCTTCTACAGGTTTCGGCGATTAGGAATCAGGAGATGGTCTAGAACGGGTCTTAGTTCTTTGTATTTCTATTTCCTTAGTCATCTCTTTGTCAGCTCGGGTGAAGGATAAAATATATAAGCGCGCGGGTGTTTCTGTCTTGTTGTTCGGAGGAAAAGTGTAAATTAGATAGGGAATAGAGTGTATCTGTCTTGTTGTTCTCTTTTCCTTCCTTCTTTAGCACATAGCTACATTGTCTTCTCTGCGAGTACCATTGTACGAGCCTCTTGAGTTATCTTCGAGCCTTAAAGAATATATTCGTCTTTTCTCATCTTCAACACTTGAAGTCCACCCTATTCATTGTAGGAATGATATCTTCCAGTTGAGCTTTCGTTTAGCCGAGATATCTGAGTTTACTCAGTAGCGTTTGCGAAGTGTGCCTGAGGTATCTTTACCGAGTCTCATACGAACCATATAGGGTGATCCGTCACAGTTGAAGTGGAGCTAGTTGGGGATATAGCAGTAGCCTGTATAGAACTATGATACTCTCGTAGCCTAGTATTTATTGATTATGGTATATGGGTTGACTTTCTCTTTAAGTAGTTTGCTGGCATATTCTTCAAACCTTTTCTAGACCCTTTCCTTGGTTTTGCATTAGATCATAGACCAGGCTAGTACTCTTTTAGTTTCAATGCTTTTGGTTTGTTTTAGATCTTTTTCTTATACTGGGCCTTGGCTAGCTAGTCCAATTTCTTATTACCTTCAATTCTGGTATACCCTAGCTCCTATTCAATTTTGGCTTTGACTCCTTTCTATTACAGTTTCCGATTTAGCTATAAGATTTCTTTGGTGATTTGCTAGGTAGGTATGGGGAGTGGGTTAGCTGTAGATATTATTACTGCCTAGGAATTGGAGAATATGTGTACATTGGTTATTGCTTGGTAAGCTGCAGTGCACTGGGGGGGGGGGGGGAAATTTTTTTTTTTTTTATCTTTACGACCCCGCTAGGGGT
>JABYPW010001784.1:0-13704 GCA_016880775.1 Phymatotrichopsis omnivora
TCCTTGCTCTTGTCCTTGCTCTTGTCCTTGCTCTTGTCCTTGCTCTTGTCCTTGCTCTTGTCCTTGCTCTCCTTGGTCTCCCTGCTCTTGTCCTTTCTCTTGTCCTTGCTCTCCTTGGTCTCCCTGCTCTTGTCCTTGCTCTTGTCCTTGCTCTCCTTGGTGTCCTTGTTCTTTTCCTTGTTCTTCTGCTTTGATTTTGCATCACTTGTTTCAGGCTGCCAGAAGTCTTTCCTCTCATGAGTGCCATCGCCACGCTTGACCCCCTCGAGTTTCGTGATAGATTTAGGTTCCTCCACAGGCTTCTCGGATGTTGGGGTTTCTACCTGAACAGGAGTCCCCTTTATAGCCTTCTCATCGACTGCGGTTTGCTCTCTTTTAGTACTCTCCTTACTGCCCTCGAGTTCGTGTTTGCGGTGAACAACTGGAAGACAGTTGCTGAACAAAACGACGCCCTTGGAAAAAATGAAGCTGTCGTCAGGTATCGCGCTGGGGCGTTGAAGAGACAGGATAGTCCCTTCACGGAAGAAGACCGGCAAAAGAGTTATTATTGGCCGAGGGGCGGAATTGCTGTTAAGTCTAGTGGTCAAAACAGAGTCATTGCTAAATGGCAGAGATTTATCGTATTGATGACGGTTCCACGAACTTGCCTCGATGTCATCGTAGCTCATGGTAGCCGTGATGATCTCACGCTCCATACGGGCGTACTTCCAGGTCTCAGCGGCGAACTTGACGATTCTGGTGATGCCGGAAGTGATGACTTTCATTTTCCTTTCGTCAACAAAGGGCTTGATGTAGCCAGTAATCTCCTCGATTACACTATCCACAGCAACCTTCGCGTTTTCTTTTGCGTTGGGAGCAGTGTATCCGGAAAAGAGAGTATAGCGACGCCAAACGGCTTCTTTTCGTGTAGACCTCTCACGGAGCTGGTTCGACATGGCTTGTAAGAAGGTATCTGCTTTGTCGTAGTGCTCCCCAAGAGAGAACGAGAACGGCTGAAAGATTCGGTAGCAGAGATACTTGGAGATTATATGTTGAACATAAGCCTGTCGGAGGAAACGGGAGGCATCGCCGTCTCCGAGCATTGATGGAAGGCCGGCGGGTAGTTCTGCCAGAACTCTCTGCTCAAATGTTAGAATTAATCCATTTTATCTGTCTCATGTGGTTCAAACATAGAAACTTACGCATGGAGGAGCAATTGGCAGGTTTTGGAATTCATTTGAGATATCGATGATACCCTTTGTAAGTTTTGTGAACGCGTCAATACTATTTCCGTCATTCGTCAGTTTTGACATCATAAAATATCACTCGTTGCAAATGGAATTGACTCACTAGAATCCATCACCACGAGACTTAATTTCACCGCCTTCTTCCTCTTTGTCAAGCTTTTTGATGTCAAGGAGTCGCAAGTTCTCTTTCTGAAGATTTTGGTGATCTAGCTCAAGGGTCTTGACGGTTTCCTCAAGTTTGTACTTCTCACTGCTCAATTTCGTTTCCGCATCAATCAAACTCGACTTGTCGCCCTCAAGACCAGCGTTAATCTCCTCCAAGCGGGCGACTTTTCCTTCGAGAGTCGCAACCTTGCATTCGAGATCAGCCTTTATCCCTTCAAGTTGCTCCTTATCCACTTCAAGGCCACGATTCAAGTCTTCTAGCCTAGTTTTCTCATTAGTGAATTGAGTAGTCATCTGCTCCTTCTCCTCACCCCACGCGGCCTTCGCAGCTTCAAAAGCATCATTCAGTTCCGCTTTCTCTTTTTCAAAGATCTCGTGAAGTTCTGCTTTCCCGGCCGCAAATGATTTCTCCATCTGAGCGATTTTGGTGGCATGGGTTTCCTCGAGACCTTGCTTCACTGCGCCGTGTTCCTCCTGGATGGCCTGCTTTTCGCTCGCGAATTCATTTTCCATGGATTGTTTTTGGGATGCAAATTCGTTTTCTATTGCTTGCTTCTGGCTGGTGAATTCATCTTTCACGGTTTGCTTCTCGGTTGCGAAGCTCTCCTCCATGAATTTCCTTTCACCTGCGAAGTTTCCCCTCATTGTTCGCATCTCTGCCTCGTAAGTATACTGGATATCCTTCTTCTCCTTCTCGTAGATCTCTTCCATGTTGGCGACCTTGTCAGCGTGCGCTTCTTCCATTTGGTTCTTCTCCGCAGCAAAAAATTCCTCCATCTCCTTCACTTTGGCTTCGTGGTTTTTTTCCAGGTCTTTGACTTTGTCAGCGTGGGCTTCCTCGGCATTCTTTTTCTCCGCGGCGTGATTTTCCTCCATGGACTTTTTCTCGGCTTCGTGTGCTTCGTGGATATCTTCTTTGAACTTTTCGAACCCCTTCTTCAAAGAATTTCGCTCCTCATTGACCTGTTTCTCGAACTCGGCACGGTTCTTTTCCATGGATTGGATAGTCTCGCTCAATCTCTTGATTACGGCTTCAAGTTCTCCATTCTTGAGCTTCAGGTGATTCGTTCCAGCAGTATACATTTGACTCATTTCGTCCATAGAGTTTTTCGTCCTTTCGAGCTCCTTCTCCTTGATTTGCAAATCTTGAATGTGGGCATTCTGGTTAGCGCTGATCTGTTCCAGCTGAACTACTTTGTCCATTACGGCTCGGTGATGATCACACAACTGCTGACAACTCGGGATTGTGAGGTTAAGAGACTGCGACATGCCCCGGGAACTCTGGATGATATTTCCAAGTTTTGCATGCGGATCATCGGGGAATCCGTTGCCCTGTGAAGGGCCGCGAGATCCGGAGTCGTGATACGCCTCGTAGTCTTCCACATGACCCTCCTCGAAAAATTCATGTCCTTGAATAATGTCAACCTGATTATTCATAGGCATCGTTGTGTATTGGCCACCCATTCGCCAAATGGCCATGTCTCCATATCCCGCGGACGATGGTGCCATCGTCCGAGGTTGATACTGCGGAAAATAGGGCAACCTCCTTGTCTGAATTGGCTGCGTGGAAGGAAGACGGGGTGAGTCTTGCGGAGAATGTCGGCCTCCAGTGTAGCGGTCATCGTCAACAGCCGACCGAGCGTATCCAGCTGAGGACATAGATATTTCATTTTGGAAAGGAGCTGATATGGGATGCGAATGGGTGGAGTACCTAGAGTGGATGTTTTGGTTGGGTGGCAAAGGAGTTGGCGGGAGTTCCATATAATGCACGGGTGGCCTTTCTGGGAGTTCAGGGTGGGTTGGAGGTGTCGAGTATGCAGATTACGCGGTGGAAACATCACCATCTAAATGCGGTGATGAAGATAGGGCTCCTCGGGGGGAGTCTGGATGGGGCGAACTGGTTCTTGAGCGGATGCTAAAGGACATTGTTGCTATATCGGTCAATGTGAAAGTAAATTGTAATACTCGGTCAACATTTGGAACAATTCTTGGACGTAGGGGGTAATCACTTAGAATACAATGAAGCTATTGGAAAACAGTTGATCTGTGGTGTTTTGCTAATTCAGCTGTGAAATACGTCAGAAATTAGCATTTCAACCAACAAATCTGGTTTTGCACCCAGGCAAGATAAACGAGAAATTCAGGGTATATTGTGGAGAAGCCGGTAGCAACCCGTTTGGGTACCACGATTAACCGACAGCGATGATTCACCGATAGCGATACTCTAGTGTGACCCGACATATGTGAAGAAGGGGCTGAGAAACAGTGATTGGGTATGTATCGGGTCGTGGGACAATAAGTGAAATAACAGTAATAAAAAAAAGGTAAAAACCAACAGTATACAGAGCCAGTACCTATCGTTGTAAGAATAGGTATGCAAGGTGAAGCCCTTTGGAATCCAAACAAGGCGCCGCAGAAGTTAGCTACTTGTCAGGGCGCACGCGGTTAGGCAACAAGCGAGAGGAATGCAATTTCAATAGGCGGGATACTTGAGAAGGGGGGGAGGAGAGAAACGAATAAGTTTAAACTCTGTAGAATAAGGCGCGAGGCAAGCGACAGAAAAAGTTGCAGAAAGGAGGAACGTGGACAAGTGCGAATAGTCGATAGGTTTATATCGAAGGGTCGCAACAGTAGCCGGAAATCCTGATCCCAACTGAAACAGATGAGGAGAGTATCGATATCACAGGTAAGTCGAAAATACGGCAGTGCAAAGTAAGAGGTCTTCAGGGCTCTTTTGCTGAAAGCAGGCAGAAGCATCTGCTAGACCAGTACTCGCTATGTTGTCAAATTGAAGATGCAAATAATGCTAGGCCGCGAGGCTATGCATGAACTTGTGGAGAAGGTTGAAGGCAAGGCTCAACGTTAGGTACATTACATGTGTTACTTATCACAGTAAAACGACCCGATTCGGCCAGTAAATAATATCATCAGTATTCGAGCATATATTACTCGATGTAGAACTGCCGAATATCATAGAGTCTGGACCGAGAAGGAAAAATGAACCACACATTAATGAATGTCTTCCCGCTGCTAAATTTTGGATATGCTATCGAGATAGCATACGCTAAACCCATTCGTAGAGCCAAATATCCCCCTTTCAGACTCAGATCATGAAAAGGGGGTTGGGGGGGTGGTTGCTTTCCAAGGTTCTAGATACTCCAAATATTCAAATCTATTCTAGAGCTCATATGATTGCCTACATACGCTAACTCAAGTAGCGATTCTGCACCAGTTTTTAATACCCTAGATTGACTTTCAGACTACTCGATCTATGACAGCGGTCTGGCGAACCGCCGATTCGGCCAGAGTCTTTAGAAATGGATAGCATATCGGTGGGAAGGTAGATTGCGTTGTCTAGATGGATACCGCGTACTTGACTCTTGATAATATTACTTTCGTTTGTGCTTAACTTCGAGGTCAGCGTTGCAATAAGGAGGGAAATTTAGGCCTTCAACGGGGACGTGCATCGGCTATTTTCCGCCGTACGCGCCCACCGAGGGCTGAGTGGCAACAAGGCTAGCAAACGCCTGTCACTCGGAAGTGACGAAACTAAATTTGCAAGCTTTGGGCAGAAATTCATCAAATGATCGCTAAGTCGCCTTTTCAGCAGATCGGGCGAGAATGTTCTATCTTCCACAATTCCAGTCACCTCGACCGTCAGGCGCGCCCTAAAACATATGTATATGTGCAACCCGCGAGAACGGATGCGAAACTTTGTACCGCATGAAATGCGCTCATTCTGTACTCAAGTAGTCGAACTGCTTTTAATTGAAGTGTTGGTTCTTTTCGCCAAAATGATGGATGGGAAAGACGCGTTATCGGCCACATGATTTTGGCAACAATGTCTATGTTGGTACGTCGTTGATGCTCTCCGGCGTCGCTGATGCTCTGCGACGTCATACATACATGTACACATACATGTAATGTACTTAGTATAAGCAAATTTTTAGCGTCCGCGTAGCCGTGCGCAAAGGGCCCACACCAAATCCACAAGTGGGCCCAACCCTGCACGCATCTTCCACCAATGCTCAAAACGAGAAAACCTCTACTACTACATGTAGTAAAATACTAGCGCTAAATTGGTTATACCATCACTAAAATGTGAAACATGTATCATATGTATCTTTGTATGCGAGACTAGTGTATACATGTACGTACTCAGTTCTTGGGGGGTGCACAAAAGTGAGGCGAACGGCGCTAAATACACTAAATACGCTAGCATAAATCGTAAGTAAACATTTGCCTATAAATTACCTACAGTACAAGTGTACAGTGGAAACAAAGCACGCATAAACAATGAAGGATTGAAGAATGCTACTATGTGATAACGAGTGAAGAAAAACAAGCAAAAAAAATCAGTGGGTGCCTAGTACCTCCGATAATCAATATTGATTTCTTCCCATTGCAACCATGAATTGTCACACAGGGAAATTATACGGAGACGCTCACCACGAGTTGTTTCCGAATAGGCAGATTACTGTCTTTTGAGCTTCATCGTCGTCCTCAAGTAATAAAGATCATAGCGTGGAAGCAAATTGAGAAAGAGTGGATAAAAAAATATTAATAAGCCATTGTCAAATCTGGTTAGTGTATTTAGCGCCATTCGCCTCACTTTTTGTGCGGCCCCCCCAAGTACATGCAACGCAACCTCAACGCGCACATGTAGTTTTCGCTTCACGAAAAAAAAAGAGGCGACTAAACTATCCTATTACAAGCTAATCGAAATAATGAAAACATGAAAACATGCTATCAGTTATTTTGTAGCTGTAATGCACATGTACATGTACCAAGTACATACAAAACGGATGTAGCGATATATAAGAAATAATAAAGAAATGAAAAAAATAAAATTAAATAGTAGAATAAAATAATAAAATAAATATATGTATGAGAGAAAACCCCGGAAAAATAAAATGGAAAAAATGGAAAAAAAAAAAAAAAAAAAAAAAAAAAAAAAGGAAAAAAAGGAAAAAAAAAAAAAAAAAAAAAAAAAGGTACAGGGGTTTTCCTAGACCCCGCACAACGGACCTGGGGAATAGGCAATCCACCTAACGCTCGTGCTACTGCGACACAACTCTATCTCTATCCAGCTATAAAACGGGCACGTTTCTGTCGTCCTACTGGAGCTCTTTGCCGGCTAGGGGGATTGCAAACAGGTACATCTATTATTCCGGTTGTTGATTGTGTTCGTTACGGGAAGGGTGATCATAGATAGCGAGACGAGCTGAAAGATCTCAATGTATGTATTACGCCATGTCGTAATATAAAATATTCCCGGTAGGTACTCTTCTGGTTTCCCCCGGATTTCGTATATAGCTGTAAGCGCATGTCCGCATGAAATCCTGTTTTCCAAAGTAATTTGAATCAAAAATATATGAGACTGAAACGGTGAAGGTAAGGAGGAATGATCGACTTGCATGATTGAAAAATACGAAGGAAAATATACTTTCAAATACAAGCTCTCAAAACGCCATGAATTTACATGTCAATTCACTCTCTATAACTTTTTTTTTTTTTTTTTCTTTTTAACGTTTCATATTTTAGTGATGGTATAACTAATTTAGCGCTGGTATTTTACATGTACATGTAAAGGGCTGCACGATTTTTGCTGGCACAAGGTTTTCTCGTTTGTGCTTGAGCATTTGGTGGATGCGAGACATGCAGGGTTTGGTCTACTTGTAGTTTGGTGTAGGCCCTTTGCGCACGGTTGCGCCGACGCTAAAAATTTCCTGTATGACGTCGCAGAGCATCAACGACGTACTAGTACATGTACATGTATATACATGTACCAACATAGACGTGGTTGCCAAAATCATGTGACTGATAACAAGTCTTTCCCATCCATCGTTTTGGCGAAAAGAATCAACACTTCAATTCACTATTTGAGGCTACTTTGTCAGAGTATAATTTGTTGTCACTACACAAATAAAAGCAGTTCGACTACACGTGTATGGCGCTTTAGGTATACATGTACATGTACTCAAAGTTCACGCCAGAAACCATTTGTTAATCCCTATAGCTGCCGGCGTTCATGATTTACTCTGCATAGTACATATGTACATGTAACATACATAGTGCACATGCAGAGTATGCCGAGATTATTCAACCTACTGTATAAGTACCCTATGTACTTGTACTAGTACTGTACAGAATGAGTGCATTTCAGGTAACCATCCAGCAAGGATGGAAACGGTGCAAAGTTTCGCATCCGTTCCCGCGGGTAGCACACATACATATGTTTTAGGGCGCGTCTGACGGTTGGGGTGATTGAATATTGTGGTGTTTAGGAAAATAGAATATTCTCGCCCGATCTGTTGAAAAGGTGATTTAGCGATTGCCTTTAAAATCTCTGCCACAAGCTTGCAAATTTAGTTTCGTCACTTCCGAGTGACAGGCGTTTGCTAAGCCTTGTTGCCACTCAGCCCTCGGTGGGCGCGTACGGCGGAAAATAGCCGATGCACGTCCCTGGTTGGAGGCCTAAATTTCCCTCCTTATTGCAACGCTGACCTCGAAGTTAAGCACAAACGAAAGTAATATTATCAAGAGTCAAGTACGCGGTATCCATCTAGACGACGCAATCTACATTAGATGCCTTCCCGCTGCTAAATTTGCGGTATGCTATTCATTTCTAAAGAGTCTGCCCGAATCGGCGGTTCGCCAGACCGTTGTCGTAGGCCGAGTAGTCTGAAAGTCAATCTAGGGTATTAAAAACTGGTGCAGAATCGCTACTTGAGTTAGCGTATGTAGGCAATCATATGAGCTCTAGAAAAGATTTGAATGTTTAGAGTATCCAGAACCTTGGAAACTAACCCCCTCTCCCTTCTTCCATGATCTGAATCTGAACGGGGAATATTTGGCTCCAGAAGGGGGTTTAGCGTATGCTATCTCGATAGCATATCCAAAATTTAGCAGCGGGAAGGCATTCATCATTGTGTGGTTCGTTTTTCCTCCTCGGTCCAGACTCTATGATCTTCGGCGGTTCTACATCGAGTAATTACATGCTCGCACATTGATGCTCGTATTTATTGGCCAAATCGGGCCGTTTTATTGCGATAAGTAATACATGTAACGTCGAGCCTTGCCTTCAACCTTCTTCACAAGTTCATGCATAGCCTCGCGGCCTAGCATCATTTGCATCTTCAATTTGACAGTACAGAGACTACTGGTCAAGCAGATGCTTCTGCATGTTTTCCGAAAAAGAGCCCTGAAGACCAAAAAACAAAACTTCTCTTAGCACTGCCGCATTTTCGATTTGCCAGTGATACCCTCCCCCTTCTATCTTTTTCAGTCCGAATCAGCCAATGCGCCAATTTCCGGCTGCTGTTGCGACCCTTCGATATAAACCTATCGATCATTTCCACTTGTCCATGTTCCTCCTCTCTTCACCTTTTCCCATCGATCACCTCGCACTTTGTTATACGAAATTCAGACTTATTCGACTTCCCCCCACTTTTCAAGTACGCGCCTATTAAAGTTACACTCCTCTCGCTTATTGTTTAACCGTGCCCTGGCAGGCAGCTACCCTCCGCGAACCCTTGTTTGGATTCCAAAAGGCTTCATCTTGCATACCTATTCTTACACCAGTAAGTACTGGCTCTATATATTGTTGGTTTTCCCCCTTTTGTTACTACTGTTACTTCACTTATTGTCTCACGATTCGGCACATACCAAATCACTGTTTCTCAGCCCTTTCTTCACATGTGTCGGATTACACCAGAGCATCCCGTCGGTTAATCGTAGTGGTTACTACCGGCTTCTCCACAATATACCCTATATTTCTCGTTTACCTTGCCCGGGTGCAAAATCAGATTTGTTCGTCGAAATGCTAATTTCTGACATCTTTTCACAGCTGAATTGGCAAAACACCACGAATATTTCCAATAGTTTTATTGTATTCTAAGCGATTATCCCCGGTCCAAGAATTGTTCCAAGTGCTGACCGAGTATTACAGTTTATTTTCACAATGACCGATATAGCGACAATGCCCTTGAGCATCTGCTCAAGGACCAGCTCGCCCCATCCAGACTCGTCACCGCATTTAGATGGCGATGTTTCCACCGCGGAATCTGCATGCTTGACACCTCCAACCCACCCTGAACCCCCAGAAAGGCGACCCGTGGATTATACGGAACTCCCGCCAACTCCTTTGCCACCCAACCAAAACATCCACTCTAGGTACTCCACCCATTCCCATCCCATATCAGCTCCTTTCCAAAATGAAATATCTATGTCCTCAGCTGGATACGCTCGGTCGGTTGTTGACCATGACCGCTGCACCGGGGCCTCACATTCTCCACAAAACTCACCCCGTCATCCTCCCACGCAGCCAATTCAGACAAGATGGTCGTCCTATTATCCGCGGTATCAACCTCCGGCGATGGCACCATTGTCCGCGGGATATGGAGACATGACCATTTGGCGAATGGGTGGCCAATACACAACAATACCTACGAATAATCAGGTTGACATTAGCCAAAGAGATGAATTTTTCGGGGAAGGCCACATGGAAGACCGCGAGGTGTATTACGACTGCAAATCTTGCGCTCCTTCTCTGCTGGATAACGGATTCCCCGATGATCCGCAAGCGAACCTTGAAAATATCAAGAAAAAAGCTCAGGACATATTGGAGTCTCTTAACTTTACAATCCCGAGTTATCAGCAGTTTTATGATCGCCACCGGGCCATGATGGACCAAGTAGTTCAACTGAAGCAGGTCTGCGCTGACAAGGATGCCCATATCCAAGATTTGCAAATCAAGGAGAGGGAACTCGAAAGGACGAAAAAGTCCGAGATCAAGAGATTGAGCGAAACTATCCAGTCCATGGAAAAAGACCGTGCCGAATTCGAGAAACAGGTCAATGAGGAGCGAAATGCGTTGAAAGAAGAGTTCGAAAACTTCAAGAAAGATATCCACGAAGCACACGAAGCGGAGAAAAAGTCCATGGAGGAAAATCACGCCGCGGAGAAAAAAGATACCGAGGAAGCGCACACTGACAAAGTCAAAGACCTAGAAAAAGCCCACGAAGCCAAAGTGAAGGAGATGAAGGAATCTTTTGCCGCGGAGAAGAATAAAATGGAAGAAGCGCACGCTGACAAGGTCGCCAACATGGAAGAGATCTACGAGAAGGAGAAGAAGGATATCGAGGACACTTACGAGGCAGAGATGCGAACAATGGGCGAAAAATTTGCAGATGAAAGGAAATCCATGGAGGAGAGCTTCGTAACCGAGAAGCAAACCATGGAAGATGAATTCGCCAGCCAGAAGCAAGCAATGGAAAACGAATTCGCATCTCAAAAACAATCCATGAAAAATGAATTCGCGAGCGAAAAGCAGGCCATCCAGGAGGAACACGGCGCAGTGAAGCAAGGTCTCGAGGAAACCCATGCCACCCAAATCGCTCAAATGGAGAAATCCTTTGCGGCGGAAAAAGCGGAGCTTTACAAGACCTTTGAGAAGGAGAAGGCGGAATTGAATGCTACTTTTGAAGCTGCGAAGGCTGTGTGGGGTGAGGAGAAGGAGCAGATGACCACTCAATTCACTGATGAGAAAAACAGGCTAGAAGACTTGAATCGTGGCCTTGAAGTGGATAAGGAGCAACTTGAGGCCATAAAGGCTGATCTCGAATGCAACGTTGCTACTCTCGAAGAGACAAAGACAGGTCTCGGAAGTGACAAGATTAACCTTGAAGGTAATGTCGCCCGCTTGGAGGAGGTTAACGCCAGCCTTGAGGGCGACAAGTCGAGTTTGATCGATGCGGAAGCGAAATTGAGCAATGAGAAGTACAACCTTGAGGATACCGTCAAGACCCTTGCGTTGGCCCACCAATATATTCAGAAAGAGAACTTGCGACTCCTTGACATCATCAAAAAGTTCGGCGAAGAGGAAGAGGGCGGTGAGATCAAATCTCGTGGTGATGGATTCTAGTGAGTCAATTCCATTTGCAACGAGTGATTTTTTGTGACGTCGAAACTGACGCATGACGGAAATAGTATTGACGCATTTACAAAACTTACCAAAGATATTGTCGATATCTCAAATGAATTCTCAAACCTGCCAATTGCTCCTCCACACGTAAGTTTCTATACTTGAACTGCATGAGACGGATAAAAGGTATTGATTCTAACATTTGAATAGAGATTTCTGGAAGAACTACCCGTAGGCCTCCCATCAATGCTCGGAAACGGCGATGCCTCCCGTTTCCTCCGACAGGCGTATGTTCAACATATAATCTCCAAGTATCTCTGCTACAGAATCTTCCAACCGTTTTTGTTCTCTCTTGGAAAGCGTTACGACAAGGCAGATGCCTTCTTACAGGCCATGTCGAACAAGCTCCGTGAGAAGTCTATGCGAAAAGAAGCCGTTTGGCGTCACTATACTCTCCTTGCCGGATACACTGCCTCCAGCGCAAAGAAAAACACGCAGGTTGCTGCTGCCAGTGTAATTGAAGAGATTACTGGCTACATCAAGCCCTTTGTTGATGAAAGGAAGATGGAAGTCATCACTTCCGGCATCACCAGAATCGTCAAGTTCGCCATTGAGACCTGGAGGTACGCCCGTATGGAGCGTGAGATCATCACGGCTACCATGAGTTACGATGAAATCGACGCAAATTCGTGGAACCGTCATCAATACGAGAAATCTCCGCCATATAGCAATGACTTTGCTTTGACTACCACTCTTAACAGTAATTCTGCCCCTCGACCAATCCCGATAATCACTCTTTTGCCGATCTTCTCCCGTGAAGGAAACATCCCGTCTCTTCACCGTCCCGGCGCAATACTTGACAACGGCTTCATTTTTTCTAAAGGCGTCGCTTTGTTCAACAATTGTCTTCCAGTTCTTCACCGCAAACGCGAACTCGAGGGTATCGGAGCGTCTATTGCATCTCCTTACAATGACACAGCCATCTACAACGAAGCATACGAGATTCTGCGCATTTTAAAAGAAGAAGCTTCCCGAGCCAAAAATCAAGCAGACATTCCCGCCCGAGAGGAAGCAGAGGAGAAGAAGGCGAAGGAGAGGGCGGAACGAGAGTCTGAAAAGGAACGTGTCGCTCGTGAAATCGCCGACGAAGAAGCTCGCGTTGCTGCTGAACTCGAGGCTAAGATAGCCGAGGAATCCGCTATTTCAAATGCTGAGGAGGAAGTTCGTCTCTTTGCTGAGAGAAAGGCGGAAGAGGAACGCATTGCTCGGAAAGCCGCTGAAGCCGCCACAAGATCCAGGCAGGGTTGCATTGCACGGGAACTTGCCGAGGAGGAGAGTCTTGCTGCCGAGGCTACCGCCAAAGCCGAGGAAGAACCCTATTCCAATCCCGAAATCACTGAAACCGATGCCGAACAATATTCCGTGGATGTGGAAAGACAGGTTCAGGAAGAAGTCGATGTTCCCGAGAAAACTGGAGGGGTTCCCGAGAAGACTGAAGTGCTCCCCGAGACAACCGAAGAGGCCCCCAAGATGACCGAAGAGCCAAGAGAGCAACTCGAGGAGAAACAAGCTATTACAGAGGCTGAGGAAACCGTAACCGTCCAGCGCACCACGGAGGAAACGGCAGTTGGAGCCGGTGAAATTGAAGAACAATCGGTGATGTCCCCAAAAACAAAAATAGCGGAGGGAAAAGAAAGTAAGAGACTATAACATGCCCATTTTTAATTCCATTGAAGAGTTCTACACGCATAAAAAGACAACGAGCTAACAGTAGGGGTGAAGGAATCGAAGCATCCCAAACAATCCAAAATTCCGATTCCGGTGCAGCTAAAGATGTGAAGGAGGAAGAGAGTATGAAAGAGGAAGATGGTGGTGTTCCGATTACGGAGGATGATGGCGAGGGTGTGCCGATTTGAGAAGAAGCGGTTAATGGCGGGAAAAGAAAGCAAGTTTGCACGGGGGCATTAAAGAGAGTACTAAAATAGGGGAAACCCCGGTCGAAGAGAAGGCTATAGAGGAGACTACTGTCCAGGGAGAAGTCCCAGCATCCGAGAAGCCTGTGGAGGAACTTGAATCCATTACGAAACCCGAGGAAGTCAAGCATGACGATGACACTCATGAGAGGAAAGACCGCGAGCAGCCTGAAACAAAGGATACAAAATCAAAAAAGAACAAGAGCAAGAGCAAGAACACCAAAAAAAACAAGGGAAGAAAATAAATTCTTGATACTAATGCGTAATCAGCAGTTTTCCTTTGGGTTGAAGGTTCTAGGTTTCCTTTCGGGTTTGGGTTAACAGTCTTTTTTTTTTTTTTATGGCGAGATATGGATGGAATTTTTTCTATCATCAGATTTTTGTGCTTTTTTTTTTTTTTTTTATAAATTTTTCC
>JABYPW010001785.1:0-13704 GCA_016880775.1 Phymatotrichopsis omnivora
GCGGAGGTTCTTTAGACGACCCCTAGTGGGGTCGTAAAGATAAAATAAAAATGAATTTCCCCCCCCCCCCCGAGCGATGTGTTTTGTTTCTTCTTCTTCTCTCTCTAGCTGTCATAAGAAATCTTGTACCGTCTTTGAGCCTTAAGAATATATTTTGCTATCATCTTGCGAAAACTATTGTTCTCTTCCGACTCAACAATAAAGGTAAAAACACAAGCGGTTGTAGCTTGCCGGTTGAGATATCTGAGTCTACTCAGTAATACCCTCTTGTGAAGCTTCTTGTGCCTATACCTGCATCTACATCCTCAACGAGTCTTCCGTCACAGTCTGCCTTAAGGAGGTCATGAGAACAGGGTTTAGATTGAATGATGTACAAGAAAGGGTTATGTAGGTAGAATAGGTTTCACAAAGACTGCTCTAGAAGGGAGGCAATGCTCTTGGCAGTTAGTATAAAAGAAGGAGAAATCTCATGGTCATGTATGTTTTTCCTTCTTTCTTCAATGTAAAACTATAGTATAGGGAAATTGATATTGTTCCTTCTTTCTTCGCAGTGAGGATGGTCTAGTGGTATGGCTGTCCTGGTGTCATTATGCAGTAATGTGCAATGTTGTGGGTTCAAATCCTGCTCGCCTCATTCCTTACCATGAATTTCCAGTTGGTCATGGGTTTTGCAGCGTAAGCGAGTTTTCCCTGACCATGCAAGGTTGCCTAATTACTGGTTGAGTCCTTGTAAGCGAATGCCACTGATGACCTCAATGGCTGTATGAAGGGTTACCCTGATGGTGCTAAGCGAGATCGCTTCTATGTATGTAGCTATATCTTTGCAATTAAGTTTATGTATATGCCCTGCCCATACAATGGTGAACTGAGGGAGAAGCATGTCCCTTCCTTCTTTCTTCTTTATGCAGTATCTTAAGTATACACTATAGGAATAAAGAGTTATTCCCACAAACCTTTGGCACATCGTTATCTCACTCTATATGCACCTCTTGAGTCCTCCAAAGAGTGGTGTATCTTCTTCTATCCTGATTTACCCCCAAACCCCAATACTGACTAAGAATCATTTGTATCGCTGAAGGAGTTGTCCTTTACAGTTACCCTAATGGTGCTTAGCAAGTATCACTCCTATGTATGTGACTATGGCCTTACTCTTAATTGAGTTGTATCTGACCTGTTTATATCATAGTGACTGAGGGAGTTGTAATATCGACATGTTAGATGGTGTTAGTGGTGCATGTCTCCTTAAGTATAGTGATTTGGTAAATTTCTAGCAGGCACAAAGCTATAAGTAATACTTAGTGAACTCAGATATCTCAACTTATTCCTCTCAACTAAACAAGTGCTTTCATATTTCTAAATGGAGAGAAGGACAGTAATAAAGATAAGTTGCAAGGTAAAAGTGAATATATTCTTTAGACTCAAAGCTAGTCCTAAAGCTAAAGGAGAAAGGAAGGAGAATATAGGAGAGTGAAGCATTTTAAACTCCCTAACAACTTCCTATAGCACTACAGTAGGGTATTTGCATACAACTAAGTAAAAAGATATAACTGATAGCTTATCCCCCTAAAACCCTCTACTGACTCATACCAAAAGGAAAAAATGTAGACACATAGGTACAAAAGCTGACTAGGGAAAAATAATACTAGTTGAACCTTATTGTAATAAAAGAAAAACCCCCCAATGTAAGAAATGTGACCAAGTGAAAAATAAAGGAGAAGAAGATAGAAACATACTAAACTACTATTCACTTTACCAAAAAAAAGAATAAATAGCTACTTAGTATTTGAAAAAAGGAAAAAGAAGAAAAAAAAAGAAACTAAACTCCTCTTATCATTATAGACTTATCCTTCCTATTTGTTATAGGAGGTGTCTTCTTGATGTTTTGGTAATGTATAAGTGCCACTCAACAATGTGTATTACTAAGTAAACTCAGATATCTCAATGCCCAAGTCTGGATCCACAAATATAAGTTCCTAAAGAAGAACAGAGGAAGCACAAGAGATTTTATCACTGAAGAATGAATATATTCTTAAGGCTTGTAGCTAGGTTGTAGACTAGAGAGGAAAGAAGGGAAAGAAAAAGATAATGATGATTATACAGTTCTATTTTGACTACATGAGGCTAGAAACTTCATAGATCCTCTGCCTATAGCATCAAATGTAATTATGGCTATCTACATACAGTATAACACTATAGCGTATCACCTGACTGCTAACAAAACTAAACAAAGGAAAGACTGTGTTCAAAATATCCTCTACCTAAAAAGACTGTAAAAGAAAAACAAAGGGAAAATAAAGGAAAATCTAAGCAATATGACTGATTCCCTGCACTCCCCCTCTCCCCTAGCTAAAAATAAAAGAAAGAAAGAACTAAACAAATAATGTTTAGTTGCTCAAGTTTTTGTTATGGATAGGTGAGATCTATCAATTATCATTTTGGTGATCTTTGCAATTATTCCTAGGGGCCTAAGCACCCCTCCTAGGAACTCTGAGAGCATTGCTAGAATCATGGAGGTATTGTATAGTCAAAGTCTATATATGGTACATGTAATGATTAGGATAAGGTGATTTACACTTACTGTGACTACTATCCTATCATGCTTAACCACTGGTTGCACTGTAAACTCCACCTACAGTCTCTACTCGTGCACTCATGTACATAGTTAGGCTTCAGCTAAAGGATATGTTTATCAACAAGGGTTCTCAGGTATTATCGTGTAGTATCTTACCTTGCTAGTAGAAGTTATATAGTCAGAGAGGTAAAGGGAAAAAGCTTGGCTAATATAGTAGCTGGTGAGGAGGGTCTTCACCCTAAGGTAGGGGGAGTGTTGAGAATCTATAGATGCCTAGGAAAGACAAAGAAGAGCATTTAGACACTTCTTGATATAGAACTTTCTAACTAAGGAGATGACTCTGAATAACATAGAAGATCACATAAGAAATAAAACCTAAAAGAAACCCAATGACTCATTCTGATAAATCCCATATCATTAATTAATATTCCTAGGAGTTATAATAGAAATAATTAGCGATGTTATGAGAACAGATGACTGATCTTTAGGATATATCATCATCATGTATTACTACTCAATCAGCTTATATTTCATACCATTACAACTAATTATATCATATGAGTTACCTGAGTATATCCAATCATCTATTAGGACACATACTAGCAGTTACCAGATTAGTCAGATCTTAGCTATCATGATACTGGCAACACCTTCTAGTCTTCAGAGCCTAGAGCCTGTACTTAATAGGTAATATCTGCTTAACTGTGAATGGGAATACTCATTGAAGTTGCTCATATAACATAACCTATTATCGCATATGTCCCTGGTACTTGGGCTATAATAGTACACCCCTCCTAAACATGTGTACCCTCATGTACATAAGGTTACTAGCTTGTTGTGTTTTCAGGTATCATCATTCTGATGCAAAATGAAGGTTCCTGAAAGAAAGTTGAATAACCCTTAATAGAACAAGTAGTTTAACTTAGCCTATACTACCCAGGTTTCTCTTCCTGATATAGATAGAACCCAGAATATATATAAGTGAAGGATAAGGGGACTTGCATATCTATATTCTTCTCTGCTTTCTCCTTGACCCATCCTCCTCTAGTCTCTTGGCATTTTCCTTAGCATATAGGTTCAGTTGTTGGAACTTGACCAGTGAATCAATCATTTCATCATTAACTAGTAGATTTCTTCTCAGCTCCCATGTTCCTTGGTTATGGGGGTAACCTTCCTAGAGAACATAGTATTCCATCTTCTCTCTTTACCTGTTGAACTATACCTTTACTATTCCTTTCACCAAAAATGCTTCTTAACCCATCATATAACTCATGAGCTGGTGGAGCTTATACCGGGTACTTCAGTAAAATAGTGTAAGGTTTGAGCTATGAAACATAGAAGACTGGATGGACCTTCCAGCTAAAAGGAAGCTTAAGCTTATAGGTATGGGGTTTACCTTAATGATGACTTGAAAGGGGCTGGAGAACTTGGTATCAAGTTTGTAGCATAGTTTGAGGTTTTGGAGGTTGTCCTTTTCAAGGATTACATAGGAACCAAGAGACAGATCCAGGAATAGTTGGTGTTTTAAGTTATACCACTTAACTGTTCTTTGTTGGACAGTTATAAGTCACTGACATAACACCTTCTCATGTTGTTTGAACTTCTAGGAACCCTTGTAGTACTTAATAGACAATACTCTATGTAGTGAAGGGTAGTAGCTATATTTTGTAAAAAAGGGGGTTTGCATAGTCAATGAGGAGAATGAGTTATTATAGGTGAACTCTGCAAGAGGCAGGAGTAGAGCCTAGTTGCTTTAGTCATAGGTGATATATTTCCTTGAATATGCCTTGAGGATCTGACTGAGCCTTTCCATTTGTCCATCTGTATGTGGATGAGCTACTATATATTATGAGAGCTTGATTCATAGGGTAGCCATAGCTTCCTTCTACTATGGTTAAAACTTATGGTCTTAGTCAAAGACTATATTCAGGTGTAGGACATAGTTTTTCCAAATTTTAGAGATGAACAGATTGGCTAAGTCCTTTGAGGTCGCACTACTACCAAGGGGGATAAAATGAACTTTTTTCGAGAACCAGTCCACTATAACCCAGATCTGGGTGTGGCCATCAGAGTGAGGAAGTTCAGTAATAACATCTATAGAGATACTTTCCTACAGCTAGTGAGGTAACTCAAGTGGTAAGAGCTAACTGTATGCTTGGTGATGTCAAGCTTTGTTGACTTAACATTAGTGACAAGCTGTGACGTATTTGATTATGTGTTTTTGTAGCCACAGCCAGTAAACGTCTCTTGTAACAACTTTGTAAAGCTTGTCTCTGTTGATATATCTAACTACAGGGTGATTATGCCTGGCTTTTAGGACTGATATATAGATGTTGGAGGGGACAAACTACAGGTTATTATAGGTGAGCATTCTATCCAGAATCTTATAGCCTTCTAGAAGCTTGTTAACAAGATCCTGGGTTATATGGTCAGAGACCAGAGCATGATGTAGGTCCTCTATAAACTTATGGTAGATTGAAAGGGTAACCCTTTCAGATAGTACTAAATATTGACCCAGTTTGAGTAAAAGGAGTTTGCACTCTGGTACCCCCTCTATACGGATATGGTCCCTACATAATGATAGTGCATCAGGCTTGGTGTTCTTAGTACCTAGTCTGTACATGATTTTGTAGTCAATTGTCCCTAATTTCTCCATCCATCTTACATACCTGTATGACAATATCCTAGTCATGGTAAAATACTCTAAGTTCTTGTAGTCTGTCAGTACCAAGACAGGATATTAGGCACCTTCACACTAGTGCCTCTATTCCTTGCAAAGAGAAGTATAGACAGTTAGCATTTCCTTGTTATATATTTTATAGTTGCACTCTGGGGGATGCATTTTCTATGAGAAATAAGCTATCGGATGCAAGGAGGCATTTGGGAACTGATTAGAGAGTACCCTGCCAATGGCAAAGTCACTTGCATCAGTTTCTGCAATGAGAGGAATGCTAGAGTTGTAATGAGAGAGAATGGGTGCAGAGGTAAAGTATTGCTTGAGGTTAGAAAAGGAGTTATCCTAAGCTTTTCCCTACTTCCATAGTGTGTCGTTCTTAGTAAGATCTATAAGGGGGAAGCCAGTTTAGACAAGTTCTTTAGAAACACTCTGTAGAAGTTAGTAAATGAAAGGAAGGATCTAACATCTGTGACTAATTTCAGAGTTAGCCAGTTCTGAACCAATTCCACATTGTCTTTGGCTATCTTGCTACCTTTGGAGGAGATGATAAACCTGGGGAACTCCACCTTATTAACCAACCAGTAACACTTCATTAGTTTAAGAGCCAACTAATATTAGTCGAGTTAGGATAGGACTTCTTTGACTAGCAAATTATGTTCTTGCTGTGTTTCAGTATAGATTAGTAGGTCATCTTAGTAGACAATGACTCCTACATCAAGGAGGTATATTAGAATTGTGTTCATCATTTTTTGGAAAACTATAGGAGGATTGCAGAGTCCAAAGGGTATTATGAGGTATTCTAGTTATCTATAATATGTGCAGAAGGCTGTTTTCCACTCATCTCCCCTGGCTATCCAGATCAGGTTATAGCTATTTTTCAGGTCTAGTTTTGTGAAGACCTTGGCCTTACCTATCATATCTCAGAGTTCACCTATAAGAGGGAGAGGATATCAGTTCTGGATGAGGACTTTGTTAAGTCCCTGGTAGTTAATATGGAGGTAGAGGGATCCATCAGCCTTTTTAACAAAGAGGATCAGAGTACCAGCTCGAGACTTAGAAGGTCTTATTTTACCTTCCTCAAACATAGTATCTATATACTCCCAGAGGGCCTTGAGCTCAATTTCTGAGAGTTTATAGATCAGTCCCAAGGGTTATTATGCTATATCCTTGATCTTTAACTTCATATCCCATTCTCGGTAATATGGCAGCTGAGATAGGAGCTACTCTGAGAAGAATTTTAGGAATAACTGTTCCTATTTATTGGATTCTGAAGAGCTAACAGACGAGGATTGTAGGAAGACTTTTGTAGAGTCTCCCATAGGTAGCCTTGCCATTGCAGAGTACCATCTCAGTGTCTCTGTAAGACTAATATGTGTGTTAACCTACCTAAGTAAACCTCTACCCATAGCTATTATATTGGTGTAGAAGTCTTTATTTTGGAGAATCTCCTAGGTAGATACCATAGAGATTTGAGGCCTCACAAGATGGTGTCAAAACTTCTTAGAGTAAAACCCTACAAGCTCTACCTTGTCATAATCTACTATTAGATTGTGGCCCTGAAACCACGACAGGTAGGTGGATGTTGACATATAGGGGCATTGGTACCACATTGAAGTCAATGTTTTCCTTTTGGTTTTAGATTTACATTTGTACCTTAGGTGTATAATACCACTCTTACTTGCAAGTCCTGTCATAAGCATATATATTGACTGGGACTTGTCATTTAGGTTTTAGCATAGGAAGACTATCTAAGATTAGGTCTCCTTTTACCCTATTATCGAGTTTGGTAGTAGCAGTGAGGGTATGAGTTTGAATCTCATAGTTGACAGAGGTGAGCTATCTTAAGATGACTAGAACCTTGATACCTACCCCTTGTCTAGGACCTTCAGTCTTGGAAGCAATGGTGATCATTTCTGCGATTAGGATCCCTGATCTTCCCTGGAAACATTGTAGCCAGACATCGTAGTACCTTATAGAGTGAATGTACCATATGTGGTGATGTTTATAGTTGTTTTTATCTGAAGTGAGTGGTAGTGCTACTTTATGACCTATATATTTGGACCTTAAGGTCACCCTCAGGTAGGCAAAGGAAAAAACCAGACAATTAAAAATTAGACTTCCAGTATTAAGATATATTAAGATACTTATACCATCTATAAATGGTCATTGTATCATGGTATCATAATCATGAATCATGAGGTCATCAATCACCACTAACAGTATATGCTACTTAACTGGTAGCCCTCCTACCAAGAACTAGGGTTAAGAAAATCCTAGGAACACTGGCTCCTAATTTGTTACAAAAATGTCTAAAGATCAAAAAGTAACAATAGAAAAGGGTCATTGATTTATGGCTCTTTCAGCTATCAGAATATTATCCCCATCAACCTATGAGTTAGGAAGTTCCACCACTATACCTGCTATTTCAGTCTTGGCCTTCTGTGGTCCTTGGGGTTTGTCTTAAGATTGTTGACCCTAAGGATTTTTGCCCAAAGCCTTAGTATCTTCCTCTATTTACTGCCCTACTATGATGACCTGGTTAAACCACTCCTACATTGTTTGGTATTGCAGGGAGTATCTCATTACCATAGCCTTCCTTAAATCTAGGTAAAGACCCTGGATGACCTAATCGTTGAGGGTGGCCTTATTGTAGTTGCACATAGTATTGAGAGTTTGCATGTAAATTACAAACTCTAATATAGGGCCTAAGTACTTGGCCTTGATCAGCTTAGTGATATAGCTAGGCCTCAAGGTATAGGTACTAAAGTTAGATCTGAGGGCCTCTAGGAAATCTTCCTATCTAGCCACTAGGGTAGTCTACCTACAATGGTTCACTCTCTACCAACTGAGAGCTAACCCTGTAAACAGGGTTGATGTAAACTGAATTTTCACCAGATCTGTTAGTAACAAGTGACTCTATAGGGCAAAATAAGTCCCTAGCTATAACTGGAGCTTCATGATGTCTTCCATCTTGCTGGAAAACTTATTAGGTATATGAGGTTTATGACCCTTTACTTGGTGAGTAGGTCCCATTGAGGGAATATGTGCCAGAGCTGGAGGTTGTTGAACAAGAGGAGGAGGAGGGGGAGGTGCCTGGGACTGCCTCAGGCTATACCTAATGATTTCCTCAACATCCTTCTGTATTAAGGGTTTGTTAGCCTATAGTTCTAGTGGTGGTAGAGGAGTGCTGAGGGTCACTCTTCTCCTTGAGAGACCTGCTTGTCTCAATTTATCCTCCCAGAACTTGCTAAGGAGGTAAATAAGTCCCTTACTCCATGTTCTAAGAGGGATCTCAGGTGTGCCCTGTCTCTCTGTAGGAGAAAGAGGAGCTGTTATTTCTTCTAGCACCTAAGATGCCATAGGGGATATTACAGAGTCCAGTAGGCTCTTGTACTAATTATAGAAGTCATTGAAGTGCTCTGCATCTTCAACAGCTTCCCTGAGGTTATCTTTAAGTTCATCTACCTTCTTTTATAGATCTATAATGGAGGCTTATTAGCTACCTCTGATTCTCACCTCAGTTTCGGCGATAGCAATCTGAGCTTACAAGGAAACCTTATTACCTCTCAGGGTAGAATTCTTATCCCTGAGGTAATTGTTGTTAGTTTGTAACTTTGTTAGGAGTTATGAAGAGTCTATAGCCTAGAGAGCTTCTCTAGTTATTCCCAAATCTTTGATAAGCAACAAGTTTTCTATTCTCAGTTACTCTATCAATAGGCTATTCCTAAGTTCTACCTTTTCCCTTATTTTGGTCTCTTGGAACATATTTGCTTCTTTCTATTGCTTCAGAAGGGTCACTACCTTGAGGAGTAGGTCAGTGAGGGTCAGTGGGGAAGAAACTAGCACTGGCAGAAGTCTCTTCCCCATCAACTTGTATGTCAGAATAGTAGAGAAGGGTATCCCTGGAACTTATTCCTTTTGCTGTTAGAAGTCACTCAGGAGTTAGGACTTGATCTGTTGGTAGGGCTCATCTCTAATAAAGTCTATAACTTGGAGAAAGGCTGTATTAAGATCCATAAAACTTCTTTGGATCTTGATTTGATGTTTCTTGATAAATTCTTTGGCATCATCATTGAGTTCAACAGAATTTTCAAGAATCCTTCTACCAGATCATATAGAACTAGAACCTGTATTTCCCAGCATATACAGAGTGTTGCCCTAGTAAAGAGTAAGGGTAGTAGGGGTGTCAGCTATAGGAGTGTCATTGCTAGCTATAACTTAAGAATATAGTGTTATAGGAGGTGTCTTCTTGATGTTTCAGTAATGTGCAAGTACCACTCAACAAGGTGTATTAATAAGTAAACTTAGATATCTCAATGCCCAAGTCTAGATCTACAAATACAAGTTCCTGAAGAAAAATAGATGAAGTACAAGAGTTTTTATTGCTGAAGAATGAATATATTCTCAAGGCTCGTAGATAAGTTGTAGACTAGAGAGGAAAGAAGGGAAAGATAAAGAACAGTGTTCAGACACTTCTTTATATAGAACTTTCTAACTAAGGAGATGACTCAGAATGACATAGAAGATTACATAAGAAATAGAACCTAAAAGAAACCCAATGACTCATTCTGACAAATCCTATATCACTAATCAACATTCCTAGGAGTCATAACTGAATTGATGATCGTTGTCATAAGAACAGATCTCTGATCTTCAGGATAAATTTTCATCATGCAATACTGCTCAATCAGCTTATAGGTTATACTATCATGACTGACTACATCATGTGAGTTACCTAAGTTTATCTGATCATGTGTTAGGACACATACCAGTAGTTGCTAGATTAGTCAGATCTCAGCTAATATGATAGAGATGATATGTTCTAGTCTTCAGAGGCTAGAACCTACACTTGATAGATAATATCCACTTAAGCGTGAATGGGAATACTCACTAAAGTTACTTATCTAACATAACGTATTATCGCACATATCCCTGGTACCTGGGCTGTAATACTATTAGACTCAATATTCTTAGCATAGATTAAGTTGATGTAGATTATATTGTTTGCTTTATGTAGGCCTTCGCACTTTGTACATTAGTGGATAGTGTTCCCACAGGCAAAACCTTCTACTCATTTACAGTTAGCAATGCTATAAGTATATTTAGAGATTATATAGGGGCTAGTACAAAGTCTGCAGTAAGGAGGGGAATGGTAGTTTTGGACTAGATGTATAAACTAATAGTAGTAGGAGCATTAGGTATTAGTGGTGAAGGGGATATATTTGATAGTGCAATGAGTCTTATTGAGAGCGGTAAGACCCTTAAGGATATAAGCCTTATTACTATTGTTGATAATATTAATTATGAGTAAGCTGTGATTCTGTTTGTTGATTTTAGTGCTAGAGGTGATATAGTGCAAGGCCATGGTGGGAGTAATACTGGAGTTGTAATACTTAATTTCCTAGCAGAGTTATGTCATCTGTCCTATAATGTTGAGGTCAGTAGCAGTGGGAATACCATGTACAATATATTTCTTCTATGTATAGTTACAGTTAATGCCCTTGACTTTGCAAAACTTACTAATAGCTTGAGTAATAGATCAGTAGGAAAGGACAGTAGCAGCAGTGATGGTCTCCATAGTGGTGAGAATGATAGTGATAGATTATTCTTGTAGTATCTCTAGATGTACAAGAAAGAGGGAGCTTTAGCTTTATCTAATGCTGAATTGACTTGGTCATGGTTTTAGATATGTGCTTCTTTACTAAATACAGATAGCTCTTTGATATCGATGATGATTTCACAGTTATAGCATATAGGGTACTATAGGAGAGGGAGAGGGGTAGTTGGGAAAAGATTCTTTTAGGTGACTATGTCATTCTTCTTTTTCTATTTTTTAGAGATAACTTAAGCATAGGTCTGAGTGTTATGAACACTGGTAGTGGTCACTGTCAAGGTACCTGGACGATGCGCTATAATGGAGGTTATGCTTAGATTGTCAACATGTGAGTGTGCCGTCTCTACCCTTCACCATTATGTTAAGCACTCTGGAGATGATCCTCTGTCACATGACTTCGTGGTGTAGCGTGGCATGGTGTGGCTTTGCCATTAGCCTTGACTAAGTGTAGGAAGTCAGCCCTACAGTTACCATATGATCAGCTATCAGCATGATGCGATATTGGCCTAGTCAGCTATAAGGTCATGATTGGGTGATTAGACTCATATCATGAGAGACTAGCACTAATCAGGAGTGAGGCCTGAGAGAGTGTTAGGTGATCATAGTCAAATCAAGTACTAATCACATCCTGTCCATTCTAGACTCTTCTACAAGTTTCAGTAATTAAGAATCAGGAGATAGTCTAGAATAAGTCTTAGTTATTTATATTTCTATTTCCTTAGTTATCTCTTTGTTAGCTCAGGTTAAAGGAAGTGTATTTAAGTGCGCAGTTGTTCTTGCCTTTGTCTCTTTCCTTCCTTCCTTCCTTAGCACATAGCTACCTGTCTTCTCTGTGATCACCATTATGAAAGCCTTTGAGTTATCTTCGAGCCTTGAAGAATATATTCCTCTTTCCTCTCTTCACATCTTGAAGTCCACCTCGAATGTCATAGGAAAGATATCTTCCAGTTGAGCTTTCGTTTAGCTGAGATATCTGAGTTCACTCAGTAACGTTTGTGAAGTATGCCTGAGGTATCTTTACCGAGTCAAATACGTTCATCTAGGGTGATCCATTACACTGAGACTCTTGGGCTTGTTAAGGGGTATGGAGGGTAGTAGAGGTAGCAGCAATAGCATATAATTTCCAGAGGTCTTTAGTAGTTACTTTTTATTATTTTTAGATTTCCTTGAGGGATTTAAGGACTTCTAGGGAGGGTGAGGGGTCTTATCTATGGTAGATAAGATCTTAGGGGAGGGGAGAGGGGGGTGGGGCTACAGCAGCACTAGTTATAATTATAGGGGAGCAACTCAATTAACGGGCTCAGACTAGGTTGTAGAAATAGTGGTGAGAGTTATCTAAATGGCAACTAGAGATTATTAGATTATAGGAAGCTCTCTTCTGAAGAAGGTGAGTATACTAGTCACATTAAAGGACTCTATAACTGCTACACTATTAGTGTCACATCCTATGAATGCACTATTATATATAGTATTTTGTATAAGTAGTTGTCCAAACTCTGAGGTAGCAATATTGACTGGGAGATTTTGTAAGGCTTCCACCTTTTGTAAAGTGGTAGAGGAAGAGGGGAATGTAGGGAGGATATCAGGGGTAGAGGTAAAGGGGGGAGGAGGAGGGTGAGAGGGGGTTCTGTGATAAGAGGACATCGCTTAAGGGTGGAGATAGAGAATTCTTATAAAGAAATTTTCAATTGAGAGGAATGTTATAGTCAAGAAGCCTGAAAGATAAGAGAGCAAAGCTTTTTAAATTCCCTAACTACTACATATAGCACTACAGCAGGGTATTTATATATAACTAAGTATAAAGATATAACCGATAGCCTATCCCCCTGAAACCCTCTACCTACTCATTCCAAAAAGAAAAAACACAGACAATTATGTACAAAAGCTGACTAGGGAAAAACAATTGCTAGGTTAACCTTAAAGTAAAGAAAGAAAATGTGAGAAACATGATCAAGTGAAAAATAAAGAAGAAGAGGAAGAATAGAGAATTGAGCTAAACTACCCTTTACTTTTAGAGAGGAGGATGGTCTAGTGGTATAACTATCCTAGTGTCGTTATGCAGTAATATGCAATGTAGTAGGTTTGAATCCTGCTCGCCTCATTCTATACCATTAATTTCTGGTTGGTTGTGGGTTTTGTAGCGTAAGCGAGTTTTCCCCGACCGTGCAAGGTTGCCTAATTACTGGTTCAGTCCTTGTAAGCGAATGCGACTGATAACCTCAATGGCCAAATGAAGGGTTACCCTGATGCTACTTAGTGAGATCATTTATATGTATGTGGATATGTCTTTGCAATTAAGTTTATGTACATGCCCTATCCATACAATAGTGAACCAAGGGAGAAGCATGTCCTTTACTTTTACAGAAGCAGGAAAAAAATTGTTCAATGTAGTAAAAAGGAGAAACTACAAGAGAAAAGAGACTAAACCCCTCCTATCATCATGGACTTATCCTTCCTGTTAGACTTAGCAATCTTAGCCTAAATTAAGGTCATACAGATAGGATTGTTCACTTTGTGTAGGCCTTCACAGTTCATGCATCAGAGGATAGTGTTCTCGCAGGTGAAACCTTTCAGTTGTTTGTAGTCAGTGATGCAAGACAAGAGAGTGAAGTATTTATTTTCCCTATATAATTTATTTTACATCCTATATCCTCAGCAGGGCATTTACACTCAATTAAGAGCAAAGACATAACCAAAAGATACAGGATAAAAAGGTAAACAATGACTAAAGGAAATCCTCTACCTTCCTGCCTTTTCTATTTAAAACAAAAGAGATCCTCCACTGTCTCTATCTGTAATCTTTTCTCAAGACTTATGGCGTTGACTTCCATTATGTCACTT
>JABYPW010001786.1:0-13696 GCA_016880775.1 Phymatotrichopsis omnivora
CATGTATACTTAGGTGGGAATAAAAATTCTTTCGCAGTATGTAATTCGCACTGCCCCCCTGGGCACCCTGCAATTAACTGAGTTTAACTCACCCCAGTTCGTCGCAGCGATTAACTAATTATATCCTGCGACCCAAGTTCAACCTCCCGAGCGGCGAAATGGTTGTTCCGATCGGGGTTTAGATTGTTCAAGTAACGAAGAATGGATAAGGCTTGGTGATGCGCGGTTGTGGAAGTTCCCAAGGCAATACTATCTTTCTAAAATGCCACTCTCTCTAAAATGCCACTCTCTACTAAGCTAAAAAAATATAGTTCTAGTCTAAAATAAGATAAGAAAGAAAAATTCTGATACTATTCCCAAAACAGAAATATAACCAATGTCGCTTAAAAAAATAAAGGTAAATCTTTTTCAAAAATTGCAATCAACAGCGATGAGAAATACAAGCACGTAGCGGGAAAATATAAAAAAAAATTCCGATCTATCTCAAAACCTCTGGTCAAAGCGATGGCAAACATAGGTACATAGCCAGAAAAAAAAAAAAATTCCGTCGCGATATTTTTCTTCCAAATTGATACCAATAAAATGTTAAAGGTGCCCGACATGATCGCCGATTATATCTAGTAGCGTTATTGCACTAATTGCAACGCTGAGGAGGACGTTCCAGTGCATCGCCTGCTGGGATTGGTTGCCGACGTAAAACAACTCCCCATTCCGTCTGTGCTTCACGAGGGTGACCTTGAGGACGACCTCCTAGATTCTTCAACATTTTAATCTCTGCTTTGGAATTTTTTTTTTTTTTTTTTTTGACTAGGACTATATTCTTTTTAGCTTGGTGGAGAGTGGCATTTTAAAAAGCGTCGTATTTTAGAAAGATATGCGCCAAGCGAGTTGTATTATAAAGAAAAATTCCGATACTAGTGGTACTCAAACCGAAAATCGAGTAAAGAGAAGTGAAAGTTTTAACTAAACGAAGTGGCCAATCAGAGCAACAGATTTTCACGACGGTTTGAAAACCCCAAAATTCAAAGAAAAAAAAAATCAATCCTGAGGAATTCAACTAGTGAATTATACTAAGCCAGGAAAAAAAAGTTTAGAATATATTCAAGGGTATAATCGTATTCAGCTTCATTGCTGATATGCAAACGGCGATATGTCTGAAGAATTCGGCTTTTATTGAAATAAACTGTCTCATCGTCCCAGTCGTCACAGTCTTGATTAAAGAGTTGCGTGACTCTCTTTGACCTTGATGTAGGCATCCAAGGACTTCCCAAGCCCTCCGTTTGCTTATTTTCGCGGCATTGACTCTAGTTCAGAATGTGCATATACACTTACGAAAGGGAGGAGGAAAGAGGAGAAAAAGAAAAGGAAAGTAAAGGATGTATGCTTAGTCTGTGGCGCTATTTTTCTAGTGTGCATTAACATATATTAGTACTTTTTCTAGTTAAATTCGAATCTTTCAGGACTAAAATTTGAGACCTGAAAGTCATGAACACTCCTGTAAAAGTTCCAGCCAATCGGGGACCGAGCATACTCTTTTTGAATTAAAACGAATTCAATTGAATTTTCAGTTTGAGTACCCCTAACATTCCCAAAACGGAAATATAACCAATGTCGCTTGAAAAATATATTTCCAAACCCCAATAAGTACGTATTCAGATAAATTGAGAAGTTTGTATGTGTTTCTGGTTTTTTTATCTTTAATACATGGATGTAGACCGGAAGAAGGTGGAACTGTGCAACGTGAACTGCTGTATTGTCACATTTTTTGCCTTACAGTTACACCTCGCTATACCGGATCTCTATGAACCGGATCACTCGCTATTCCGGATGGATTGGGCTGCAACTGTGCTTTTCCATAGAAATCTATTCTCTATACCGGATTTTTGATTAAGCTGGATCCGGATGGATTTTCCGGATATAAAATCCCTGTTCCCTAAGAAAAGAAATTCGCTGTACCGGATGGAAAACAAAATCGTTTATTGCTTCTCTAAGGAAAAAAAAAAACGAAATGGACAGAAAATTCGTCAAAAAAAAATAAAAATAAAAATAAAAATAAAAATAGAAAATAAAAATAAAAATAGAAAATAAAAATTAAGGGAAAAAAATTAAAAGGCAAAAGTAAGATATTATTAAAGGTTTGTAAAGGCATGACCGACACCACGAGTTTCCCTCATTTTCTCAAAATCGCTGTAACCTTTGCGGCACCCATCAAGCTTAGACAAGATAACGATAATATTTTTTGCCTGTGCAAGAATAATATCACCCGTAATAGTGATCTGCTCGAGGATGCAGCATCAATACACTTTTCCAAGAAAAACCGTAACAGTGGAAATAATGCTTGTCGTGACTTTTGCTTATAAACATCGAGACCTTGAGACTTAAGTATTTACTTTGTATTTTACAGTGAATTACACGGGGAAAAAAATTAAAAAGAAAAAGGGGAAAAGAAAAAAAAAAAAAAATATTTTTGGAGGTGGACCATGAACCTAGTCTTTTAGATGGTCTAGAAGACATTGAATGGCTAATGAACGGCAATCGTGTCCTAGGCACACCTGGAGCTCGCGAATTCTGCAAACTTCATATTGGGATATTTAGCACGGAGTTCGCACAATTCATATTTTTGCAGTGGCGTAGGGTTGGTTATTTTGATCGTACTGGATGTGATCTTTGAGGACCACTTTTTGAGATGGTTTTTTCAACTTCACTCAACGTCAAGTCTACTTTTTTTTTAAACGGATTTACCCCATACACATTCACTAAACCCTTCAGAAGACCCCTTGGCTTGTGTATATGTAGAAACAAAAAGCTACGATTTTGTTTGTGTATTTTTCGGATTCTCGCTATACCGGATATTCGCTAATGAAATGAGCCAAAATCTTGGCATCCGGTATAGCGATTGTATACGTGAGTTGTGCTTATATTACAGACCAATCAGACATGACTGACAAATCGGACACGTTCAGAATACCGAAACAGAGAACAAAAAATTATTTATTTCTCTACAGAGAAGCAACAAAAAACAATTGACAAGCGAAAAATAAAATTATAGCAAGTAAAGAATCTCTTCATACTGATTTCCATTTTTTCCCCTTATATCATAATCAAAAAATTCAACCGTATTAATTAAATTTTGATGAACTAACTTGATTGATAGAAAGGAAGGTAATACATTCATAATTTCGCTTTCGAGACCGTAATGACATATGTAATGGTTGATCCAGGAGCCTTGGATTTGTTGGTGTATGTAGACAGGTGACGATATCTGTCGTTCAAGCGAGGTGGTTGGAGAGGTACTGTATGGCTCGGTTGGTGTTCTCGGTTCGTTCTCCACTAACGATACATTTTCTTCTTCAGTTTCATATCTGATGGGAATAATGGTCATTTGTGAGGCAATTCGGACTTGCTGTTTTACTACAGGCATTGTGGGGGTATTCCGAGGTTTATTTTTGTAGTGTGGACTTTGGTGCTTGGGGAATGAGTTGGTTTTGGGCTGGGAATTTCGGGTACATTTTTTTTTTTTTTTTTCACTCTTTCTCTTTCTTCTCTACCTTTAAGTAAATAGGATCCTGTAAAATAATTACTTGCACTTTTGCCAATTAGCAATGGTCTTTCTTTGCCGTTGCTTTTCCTTTTAAGCACAAACGGTGGTGTTCTTTGGCCTCAATTTCTGACGTTGTGAAGGCCCCTTCTGGTGTATCCGCAAATTTCTTGAAAACCTTTTTCACTGCACTCCAAGTTCCAGCATTGAAGAAATTTAGCTTTTCACTTTATATGGTGTAGGTCTCAGTTATTGTGGGGAGTTCGAATATAGGGATATTTGGGGATAGTTGTTTCAGAATACAAATGTGAATAAGTTTTGCTTTGACACGCCACTGCAAGTGGCTAAGGATAATGCCCGGGTTGTGTGGGAAAATTCTGGTCGCTTGAAATGCGGATAATTTTTTTTTTTTTTTTTTTAGAAAAGAGGGAAAATATTCGCTTTTTTATGTATATATCATTCTTTCATACCAAGTCATCAATAGCTTGGCCATAATACCGTTGCAAAAAGACTAAATAGACCAACATCAAGTGATTATGAAAGGCGAGTAGAGTATGCAGGCAGGCAAAGGAGGAGAATATTATTGTTAAGGCAAAAGTTGCAAAATTCCCCAAAAATATGTGATAGATGTCCATCGAGTATAAGAAATTGATGTTTTCCGTCCTTTCGCTTAGTATATGGTTCGAAAAAATAGTCCACCAACCACTCATAGCAAGATCTTCATCTGTTCATCCTTTTTTCGAATATGCAAAGCTCCCTTCCCTAGACTCTATAAACTGATCCCAAACTATATAATGAGCTGCTCCCTTGTATATAACAAAAGTTAGAATAGCACTACCGGCAGCACAGAGAGCCTCGATAACTGTAATCATTTCCCTATTGCCATCTAGTGTAACTCGTGGATTTCGATGCCTAGTACGGCAAATTACTTTTGCCATTGCTGACTAACCCATTAAGAAACCTTTTTCGTCCATATTGCAGACCTGGTCAGGTTGTAATTGATGTGCATGGATGCGGGAACGTAGTTTTTTGAAATAATCGGTCATTATACAGGGATTACTGGCAAGGGCATGTTGGCGTTTACTCATCTACTGAACTTTACTGATATTTCTAGATGTCGATTGAGAAACCTGGTAATCCAGTGCTTTCTTATCGGATGAGGTTTTGCAAAAGGTTCAGCCATCTTCCGAACTATATCAATTTGTGGAGGAAATCTCCAATCATCCAACTTTTCAACCCATTTAATAATTGCACATTGTTGAGGAGGAGATAATAGCTGACGATTGCAATTTGCTTCCCATCGAGAAAACGTTTTTCCATCGTAGCGATCAGGTAAAGTTATTTTGGTATGCTGTAGCTCTCGGCAGCTGCGCGAAGGGATGATTCTTGGCCGAAACGAAGAGCTGCTAACGCTTTCGCAATTCCTTCTTTTCGTAAATCTTTTTTGGGCTTTTTTAACCCGAGGCATGTTGTCCTCTGATCGATAATATTCTACTAAATAGAGAAAAAGCGGAGTAAAGTCAGGTTAGCATAGAGCGAGCTAGAAATGCCAAGAATAATAATTTCGCTCCACACTTTCCCGGTGACCACCCTACTTCAAACAGCAGATACTCATATTATCAACTCTCAGATTCAAGAACATATTCATAGGAGCCAGGCCAGCTATTACATATAAGGTTGCAGCTCAGAAAGCCAAATTGTAAGAATATTTGCTGCCGTTCTGTCAAGCGATTATTTCATCAAAATTTGAGAAATACCGATTAATTTTATGATTGGGGCGTTGAGGGAAAAAAATAGAAAATGGCATAGAAGGAATCTTTAGGTAGTCTTTTTTTTATTTTCCATTTACTGCTTGTTTTACAGTTCCTTCTTTATAGAGAAATAAATAATTTTCTGTTTTCTGTTTTGGCGTTCCGAACGTGTCCGATTTGTCAGTCATGTCCGATTGGTCCGTAATATATAGTAGTTGATATCTTCCTGAAATCGAAATTTGATTGCATTAATACTTGGTTGTGTGTGGTATCCTTCGTGACCGGGATGACTCGTCGTAACCAACTTTGTTTGTTGGATGTACATGTACATGTACATGTACGGTGTGAGGACAAGATGATTGTGCTCCGCAGCTAAAGAGCCAACAACCACGCACTCATTCGCTTCTGAGAGGTGTGCGCGTAAATGAAATGGGCAGCCGGCAACAACACAAATCACTATAACGCGTTTCGTTGACACGGTATGTAAATTTAGCCGAAGTTGACCAGCTTTCCAGGGCAATATGGAGGGCCGTAAAAGTAGCAAAAGATTGATCGGGAACAATAGCAGACATGTTGTTTTGGATTTTTCGTGAGATCGTAAAGAGAAGTTGTTTGTATTCAGAAGCAAACTTTATAACTTTGGGCATACAGAACGCGCCGCGCGTGCCTCTATTCTTTTTGGGTTAGCAGAGAGTGGCATTTTAGAAAGTGGCATTTTAATCTCTGTTTTGGGAACTCTCTTTCTTATTTTATTCTAGACTAGGACTATTTTTTTTTTGGCTTAGTAGAGATTGGCATTTTTAGAGAAAGTGGCATTTTTAGAGAGAGTGGCATTTTAGAAAGATATGCGCCAAGCGAGTGGCATTATAAAAGGTTTTCTCTACTTTTAAATGACAAGCAAGTCCTCAAATGGCTTAGGTTCCGTGATATCCACACTTTTCCAGGACCACAGGGGACCAAATGAATGAATACTCTTCATGCCTGTAACACCATAAAGGTAGAGCGTCCCCGATTATAGAAAAGACAAAGAGAAGGGGAAGAAGAAAAAGAAAGTCTATCAACCAGATTTACTTCGCCCTGGGAAGGAGAAGAAATCGAAATAAAAGAGAAAAGTCTAACAAGTTCTATTTTACTCTTACATATCATTGAACAACCTAATTACCTACGTATCGCCTCCTCCGGAGTTCGAATAGAACTCTCAGCAATATTCAACTCCACATCCGTAGTTATATGTAGCGTTGCCGATATCGTGAGATTGCAGTTGAACCGGACGCGAACAGTAGATAGAGGGAAATAGAATAGCTTGTATTCTATTGCACGAAAACAAAGATGGCTTGGGAACAAGGGAGGGGGGGGGAGCCCGTATGGGCGAACGCCCGTTATACATATACCGGCGAGTGGAAAACCGAGTGAGAAACTGTGAAGCACGACGGCTAGAAACAAAAAATAACGCAAATACAAAAGACCGAGAATAAACCGAAAACCTGCCGACAACGTCGCATATCTCAAAACCCTATATTGACCTAGAAACACGAAAGGAAGGTAATGAAACGGCCAAAAGGAACAACGGTAACGAAATCCGAACATAAAACGCTCACGCATGTTTATTCCAACAATTGAAATCCCCGTTATATTCTTCTGATCTCTCCAGCGATGTATCCAAGGATCCTGGATATATTCTAGGAGGTTGTGTATGACTTTGCACAGGAACCATTAGGAAGGTGATGGCGTTCTCAACGGCTCTATCTTTCGGACTCCTGCAATTTCTGATGTGCTTGGAACGGGGTATGCTCCTGAGGTACTGGAAGAGCTGTTTTACTGTCGGAACGCAAGAGCATAGGATACCAAGAGATACTTCTACCCTGTTGGGTGATAACGAGATCATTTGTGAGTTTCTTTGATGGAACAGAAGTGGTAAATAGGGTACCGACGAGGACCATATACAGAGATTGACGACATCCCCTTGAAAAAATTCACATTAGTGTGGAGATCTTTTTTCAATGTCGGTAAAAACTCACTAGTATTGATGCTTTCAACCAAGCTCACATTATTTCCGAAATAAATCACAAACCCAGTTGCAATACAAGCTCTAACGTTTCATATCTTCAATCGGCAATCACATTTCCATTAGATTCCAAAACTGACTCACATTAACCCAACAGACATGAGTCCCGCTATCTCAACCTTCTTCCTCAAAGATACCTGGAAATGCCAAATCAACCTCGCTGGCAATAACCACACCGTAAAATCCAGCACCAAATTCGTGATATATAACGCGAGATACGCCGATTTATATTGAATTTCTTGAAAAAAAAATTAAAACGGAGATAAGATCATGAATAATGCAACTATAGTATTAAGGATTTGATAAATCGCGCCATAGTTTTGTAGGGATTGAGATTAAAGAGAAACAGGAGTACCGAGATCTTTTTGGAAGAGGTAGTTATGATATAAAGGAGGTTTATCGCTGAAAACCAGACCTGAGTATAGGGATAGATTAGCTAGGTGCGTTTGGGTAGCTTTGTACGTTCATCCTTGAGGAGGGTATTTACGTCCACGTCATTGAGATGTCCTTGAGGTATGATATCCCAACGGTGCTTTCAAACCCCCAATAAGACAGCTGGATATCGACGTAAGTATGGATTACCATATTCACATATAAGTAAATCCCCACATAAAATAAAAAAGAGAATTCCGAACCGAGCCCTTGGCAAATTGACAAACCGATAAAGAATACCTGGTACGCAAATTATCAAATATTAATTATTCAAATATTAATTTTACACCAAAATGCATCAAATATCGCTGACACTCACTGCTCTCGCGGGTATAATAAAACTAAACACTTACCATGGCAACAAGAATAACAAAGTCATCCATCCTCAACTTCCGCTTGACAATACATATCCGCGTGTATACTCGTGTGGACACCGCCATAATCACTACCAACAACATAGATACTTGAGTCGCTACTAATTCCGGCCCTCTATCGGGGGTTTTGATAATCCGGGATTCCAATCGGTGGTGCATTTCATTGCCGGTATATGAATATCCCTCCGCATATGCTGTCGATAAGGTTCTCCGTAAAATCATATCGCGAATTTCATGCAGAGTATCTTCTGTAGAGGTGAGCAGGATTAAAGATGCATACGGGCGGGAATTTAGATGAACCGCTTTTTTTTTTTTTTTTTTCGGCCGAAGACGGGAGATTAGTGCGTTCATTAAGGAAACTTTGTCGCATTGGTCTATTGGAAAAATGGGGTGGCAGTTGGCGCAAGTGCTGATCCTGTGTGGAAGCGTCTCTGGAATTAGCGATCCGAGTACTTGGTGTTTAGGGGGGAAAGTAGCTTTGAATCCTAGACACTCTAAACATTTTCGTGGACGGGAGCCTGCAGAGTGATGGTTTCAGAGTGGCGTTACGTATCGTAAAAACCCTCAACTTTTTCTCCAGTTATCTCTTGGCGTCAAAACTCGTTCCAGCAAGGATACGATGTACTACGTCGAGAGATGATGGAAGCTGTGAAATTTGCTTTAACTACTCGTGTCTGCTGCAAACTCTACTAAAAAAAAATGCCGAAGCTTATGGCGAATCTCGAGCTATGGAATATGTAGTCATTTGTTGATACTCTAACCTGATATAATTTAGCATTTTTAGAGTTGTTCGGTTTTCCGGTCTTGGGGCGGATGTTTTTCCATGTATCAAAAGTACTTGGGGTATGTCGTTAAGTCTGTGTGGTGTACTAAAATTTATGAGGCGACCTCTGTAGCGCCAAGCAAATTTTGTATGCAAATTATACCCCAAACACATTGCAGATGATTTGCCATTATTGGAGGTTAAGCGTCTTAACCTCTTCTTGGCGACCCGTAACTGTTGTGCTGACATATCCGAGTCGCCGTTTACGAGCTGCACTATCATCGTAGTGAATTTGTTGTCGTTTCACTTCCGTTTTTACGTTCTCTACAAACCCATGTTTTTCTTCGTTTTAAGACGTTTTCCCTACCATTATTTAAATGTCGTCTGACCGCAAAATTTCAAAGGATTGAGTCACCTGAAGTTCTGTTTTCATGCCTGCAGTAAGACCTTTATCGTACGAGCCTCGGCTCTTCGCCTCGCTTCGAGGTTTGGGGTCTCGCTGATTTGAAGCTCGGTTGGATTTTTCACCCTAATGGTGGGGAACACCTTTAACCAGGGTATGGTGGGGGCTATTTGAAAGTGGTAGCTCAAAACCACCGAAATTCGCGACCCTTGCTACATGAAACCACACATATAGAGATAATTTTTATAACGGAGAATAATAGCGAACAACCCATACAACGATTCTCCGTTATTATTTTTTCAATTAATTGTGCTGTGGTTGTGATAATAGAGATCGCGATGAGGACAAAAATACGACAATTAGTATGGGAGGGGGTGGGATTTTTGTACTGATATGCGCCAAGATGCGCCAATTGTTACTATATTTAGATATTCAACCTCGTCGTTTCCAACTCTACTTTTCCCTTTCCGGCTCCCTTCTATGTGATTTATATACTCTATCTGCAAATCCCTTCTGTCCTGGCGATAATCCATCCATATACGCTTCAATCAACCTCTTGCTCCGATTTGCAAACCTTCGTATTTTAACCAAAGAAACCGAATTCAATCCAGCCATGATCGTGTCCTGTAACTCAGCAAATTTATGTGTAAATTATCACATGTATATCTTTTAACCTCCGCCTAGAAATATTTAGTATAATTCGTTTCACAATGAAACTTCGGATAAAAAATGCATTCATGCACTTTACCTTCAATGACAGTCTGCAAGAGCGAAACTTCCCTTGCAAAATCTGGCTCATTTTTAAGAACCCGTAATGCACAACAACTCGTCCCCTGTTTGCACTGATCTAATATGCGCGATTTGTCTTCAGGAGTAACATTTTTACTCACACCACATTGCTTTTTTATCCCTTCTCTCCAAAGTCCTCGTTCTTGAAGTACCCTCCGCATTCCTTTGGGTTTTCCGATCAAATCTGGGAAACATTGTCTTGTAGTTCAAAGACCATATACTGATGGATATTGTCTCCAAATTTTGTGTCGTGCATAACAGGCTGCTTGCCACCTGGTCCGAGATTCATTAGTGATGCTACTAAAGCATCTTCGCCCTTCGCTGCCCTGCGAATCTCCAATCCTAGCAACTTCTTCCCGGTCATAATCCATCTCCTCTATAACACAACCATGTACAACAATACCCTGCCTTTCCCACTCCGGTTTCACAAGAATAATCTCTTCCTCAGAGCTAACATCACTAGAGGAATCTATTTCGGTATCCTCGGAGATGCTACTGTCAAGATCTCGAAATTGCAGCTGGCAAGGGCTAGTGCCGACTTCGGACATGGAGGCATGGTTCGGCGGGGGGAGTGGGGGTTCGCCGCGTTTGTGTTGGCTGTCAAGGGTCAAAGCTAGTGACAGTTCACTTTCTTCATCATTGCTATCCGGAATCTCAACATGAAGTGGAACTTTTCGGCGTCGGTCTTTTGGTGGAGGTGAAGATGACCGTTCAAATCCCCGCACCTGCAAGGAACTTTGCCTTTTCACCTTTGAATATGGTATCCCAAGCAAAAGTTCGGTATCTTGGCGTTTTTTTTTAATCTTTCTAGTGAGTATATATACTTACTTTCAATTTCGAAATGTTTTTGATTATTTTACAAGCAATAGAAATGGAAACGACGATAAAAAATCTATCCCCAATCACGTGACATTTTCTGGGAAATCTTTCATTATGCCAAGAAATGCCAAGACATACCCTTGTTATAAGTGGACCCCACCATAGTCGAACACCAATTTTGATCCTCAACTTCCAACCTTTTCAGCAAGTAATAACGTTGAATAAAAATTTTTACAACGTAGAATGCTTCAAAATTTAAAAATTTCTTTTTCTCGTTAAGCTAAAAGGGAAAATGTCCAACCATATTTTGTGCGGGGCAGAATGAATGTCGGTTATATGGTTAAAATGAACTTTTTTGCCAAGCCTCCACACAAATTTATTTCTTTGGCGCCAAGGGAAAGTGAGTGACAGGGATAATTATATGGCGTTACATAAGCAAAATGAATGTCGGGTTGTTCTGAGCACCCTGGTTAAAGGTGTCCCCCACCATATATGATGCGGTAATCTGTTTCACGGAAAGTTATTTTGAATGATTTATAATATGGTTGTGTACTCGTGTACCGACGCACTTGAGTTGTGGTTCTGAGGTCATATAACATATTTTTTTGTAAATCTTATCAGCACTTCGGACGCCATTATGTATCTCAATGACGCGGAAAATTCATTATGGAACAGGAGAAAACCTCTCTTTTTTCTTGCACTTCTTACAGTGTTCCCCATGTTAGTTGGGTCAAGGTTACACCGTTGTTCTTCTCGATGTCAGCACTGATCAAGGTGTAATAAGCCTTCTTTGAGAGCATGCCATAGGTTGTTTTACGCGCAGCGCAACATTTAATTATAAAGCCGCGTTCGGCAAAACAAAACTTCAAATCGCTGATTCTAAAAAATGCTGATCTAGCCAAGAATCAATAATTACTATTATTCCTTTATGCCAAAAAATTGTTTACCGTTCGGCATTCCCGATGAATTCTCTGTTTTCGCCACAGATTAGCCCCGTGCCACACATTAGCCCAAAACTACAACGTATCTTATTTTGCTCTTGCGTACCATTTAACAAACTAATTAACTACATATCGCTTTCTCCATAGTGCGAATAGAACCCTCAGGAATATTCAATTCCACGTCCGCAGTCACATGTAGCGTCGTCGTGATCGTGGAATTGAAATCACCAGTATATTCTTCCGATCTCTCCAGCGGTGTAACCGAGGATCCTGGATAGATTCTGCGGGGCCGTGCATGACTTGGCACAGGAACCATTAGGAAGACGTTGGCGTTTTTGAGGGTACTCTCTTTCGGACCGCTGCAATTTATGATATGCTGCGAACGGGCTCTGCTCTTCAGGTACTGGACGAGTTGTTTTGCCGTCGGAACGCAAGAGCATAGGATACCAAGAGATAATTCTACCCTGTTGGGTAATAACGAGATAATTTGTAAGTTTTTGTTTTTTGATAGGACAAAAGTAGAGAAGAGGCTACCAACGAGCACCATGTACAGAGATTGACGATATCCACTTGAAAAATTCCACATTAGTGTTGGGATCTTTTTTCAATATCGGTAAAAACTCACAAGTATTGTCGCCTTCAATCCAACGAAACCTATATGCGAAATGAAAGGCACACACACTCACAATACAAGCTCTAATGTTTTTATATATTGAATCAGCAATCATATTTCCATTAGATCCCAAAACTTACTCACATTAATCCAACACACATGAGCCCCGCCATCTCAACCTTCTTTCTCAAAGATGCTTGGACATGCCAAATCAACCTCGCTGGCAGTAACCACACCGTAAAATCTAGGGATAAATTCGTGAAAAATAACACCTGATGCGTCGATTTATTTTTAATTACGTAAAAATAATTCAAAACGAAGATTGTTGGTGACAATATCATGAATAATAAAACCATACTGTTAAGGATTTTAATCAATCGTGCCATAGTTGTGTAAGGATTGAGATTGAAGAGAAATAAGAGTACAGAGATTTTTATAGTGCAGGTAGTTATGCAAGTAAGGAAGATTATCGCTAAATACCAGACCTGAGTATAGGGATAAATCAGTTAGGTGCTTTTGAATAGCATGGTAAATTAATCCTTGGGGAGGGTATTTACGTTGACGTTGCTGAGATGTTGTCCTTGAGGTATATCCCGACGGTGGTCTCTAACCCCGAGTAAGATAGCTGGATATCGACGCAAGTATGGATTACCATATTCACATATAAGTAAATCGCCACATAAAATAGAAAGGAGAATTCCGAACCAAGTGCTTTGGTGATCGACAAACCGATGAAGAATGCCTGGTACTCAAATTATCAAATATTAATCATTCAAATTTTAATTATACGCTAAAAATGCATCAAATATCGCCGATACTACTACTCCCGCAGCTGTAATGAGACTAAAGACTTACCGTAGCAGCAAGAATAACAAAGTCATCCATCCTCAACTTCCGCTTGACAATACATATCCTCGTGTACACTCGTGCCGACACTACCATAGTTACTACCAGCGATATGGCTACTTGAATCGCTACTAATTCCGAACCTCTATCGGGGGTTTTTATAATCCGGGGTTCCAATGGGTGGTGTATTTCATTGCCGGTAAATGAATATTCCTCCGCATAAGCTGTGGATAAAGTTCTCCGTAAAATCATCTCGCGAATTTCATGTGGAGTATCTTTTCCTGGAATGCTGTCCGGAATTTCAAAACTTTTTGTAGAGGTGAGCAGGATTAATAATGCATACCAGCAGGAATCTGGATGAA
>JABYPW010001787.1:0-13694 GCA_016880775.1 Phymatotrichopsis omnivora
CCCTCAACCTCAACCTCCCTCCTAAACCGCATCCAACAAAACCTTAGTCCAATCGAACCCGTCCCAAGCTTTCCTAAACCTCTCGACTCTTCCATCCCTCCCTCCTCTCCACCGCCCCTGACGCCTAATAACATCCGGCTCAACATCCAACATCCCCCCGATAACCTCGCGGGCAAACAAATCTCCCTTAGGCCATCGATTCTCGTCCTCGACGATATGTCCGAGACCACCGTCAATCTCGAACCACACGTGGAAGTACGGCATTTCCTTTACTAGTGAACGGCGAAAAGCCTGTTTCCCGAGGCCGTCTTTACGCGCTTTGGATAGTGTGTCGATTAGCTTTTTGTGTTGGGACCACTCTTCGTCCGAGGACATGATTGCTTCCTGGGAGGGACGTTAATGAATATTCTTCTGGATACTGATAGAGAAGGGAGATTTTGTCTGTTGAGGGATCGCTTGAAGGAAAATGAGAAGGAAACAGAGCGGGAGCAAACACCAAGCTCTTAAGTTAAATAAGCTCAAAAAGATACGGTGCTGAAGGTCTGTAGCCTTCCCAGTACTCGATCCAGGGCGATCTTGTCGACACGAAGAGGCCTGAGCGAGTTGAAACGCCATTACGGCAACCATTCTTAGAGCTCTGAAGATTGAAACTCCAGTAACAGGTACCAAGTCCTTGCAATCGGAACCGTAATGTTTTTGCTTCAAACCCAGAAATTTTGGAAGTCGCTGAAACCTTCCGTCTCCCGCGCCTTTTTTGTATAATCCAGTATCTCTTACTCGTTTTCCAATCTCTCAAAATAGAATACCGAGAAACTTTACCTATCTCTTCGTTCCGTGTACATACTCTCCAGTACCATTCACTCCCATTCCAAAGGGAAATGAGAAGGCTTGAAAATAGAAGAAAAGACCAAACCCACCTTAAAATAAGCAGGCGCCAATTCCCCAACCTCTATGGATATGGGCACAGCCATAATCCCCGCATGCCGTCTCCTTTGCGGTGCCGCCGCATTCTCATAAAAAATCACATCCCTATTCTGTCCTCTATACATCCTAACCAAGCTCTTCATGAAATTCTATGCCCACAATTGCTACAGTTAGCCCCTCATTTTATCTTCCCCCTGATTCAGAAAGATTTGCCATTGAAAAGAAAGAAAAAAAAGAAGAAAAAAAAGAAAAGAAAAAACGGGGGAAGAGACAATACCCTAACTTCCTCCCACTCATCATCATCGCACTCCAACATATTTCCCCTATGCTGAATGGGCACGATCATCGCCCCACCTTCCGAAAGCTCCGGTTCCGTTGGCAATGACAAAAACACCCTTGTCCCTGTGGAAATTACAGGCGCAAGCGGAGGCTTATCTTCAGAGTGTTGACACAGTGGACAAGAATCGAGTATTCGCTGAGTCTTCTTAAATTCATTAATTGCCGTATTTTTCAAGCTTACTTCATTCTTCTGAATTCTCTGCGCCAATTTCGCTGCATTTTCGTCCAGGTACTCCAAATTATCCTGTCGTAAATGTATGTTAGTGGAGTCATGCGTGGGGGAATCATAACAAATCACTCACATCAAATTTTGCGTCCTTCGCGATACGCTCAGCAAGGAGTCTTCCTTCTCCTCCTTGAACTTGACCTCGTGTTCGCCTTTCCTCGCGAACCATGTCTTCGATGGTCATATCGTCGTTTTGCACCAATTTTCCTTTTTTCCCTTCAATGACTTCCCGACCAACGCGGCCTTCGAGACCGGCAAGCATTCGGGAGTCCATTGCGGAGAGAACAACAACCTCAGGTCCCTTTCGGTTCGCCTCCAGGGAGGCTTGAAGCGCTTCGTTATATTCCCTTTCCATTTCCGCCACTTTCGGGTCATTTCGAAGCTGAGCCTTTAGCAGTGCAGCTTTCAGTTTATTGAGAGCGGTTTGATCCAGAACCTTCGTCTCCAGGGGTTTCGGTGCTGTCGATACAACGGTACCTTCCACATCCCATTCTCTTTCCTTTCCCTTACGACGGGATTCGGCTTCTTCCAAGTTCTTTATCCGCTCTCGGTATAGGTACCCGGTGGGCTTGTCTTTTCTATCGTTTCTATCTTCGCCGTAGAGTTCCCTCCGACCCAATTCTTCTTCTTCCTCGCGGGCGTGATCAAAGAATTTTAGGTCGCCGTAACGTTCCATTGCAACTTCTTCGACGGAACGTTTTTCTTCACGAGCGGATTCGTAGATGCGCTTTAGCTTCGCCATGCGCCAATTGGAGCCAGAGTCACCGAATGTGTAGGGTACGTCATCCGTGGGGGTTTCGGAAGCGTATTCCTCCGATTTTTTACCTTCGCGGAGTTGGGTGTTGAGCTCATTCTTGTGGATTATTGGTTGGTAGTCGGGTTTTGCCAGCACTTTGGGTGAGGCTTTCCGAACTCCGCGCTGAGTATAATCTATTTGGCCTTCGGTGGGCTCTATCATCCATGCGTCTCTTTTTAATGTTGGTGCAGAGGGGTTAGTAGAGCTGGGTGGGTCATCACCGGCGGGATTGGATGCAGGTGCTGCAGAGACAGGGAGTTCAATCCATTCGCCTTCATCTTCGGGAGTTTCTGTATCCGCGGGTGGAGATTTGGGGGACTTCCGGGACTTTCGGTGCCTGCGGTGGGAGTCATCGTCCGAGTCGTGGTGTCTCCGCCTCTTATAGTGGGAGCGATCTTTGTCCTTTTCTCTGCGGTCGCGGTGATGGGAGGCGCGGTCTCTGGATTTGGAGCGGTGACGACGGGAGGAACGGTGGTGGTGGTGTCGGTCTCTGTCTCTGTCTCTGTCTCTGTCTCTATTTCTTTCTCTGTCGCGGTGGCTGTGTCCATCTCTTTCTTTGCTCCTGTCTCTGTCCTTTCTCTGGTCTCTATCTCTTCCGCTGTCTCTACTACCCTCTGCCTGCTCCCCTAGTGAACTTGCCATCTCCTCGTCGGCCATTGTCGTGTTGTGGGTGGTGTTGTTCCGAGGGTGAAGTTGCAGTTGGTCAAACCAAAAGCAACTTTAAGGAAACGCGTGACGTGACGTCTGAAAATCTGAGGCTCCATACGCCAAGACCGCCAAGCAGTCACCCCTCTACCCCATATTGCGCCTTCGAGAACTTCACCCCACCAACTCCATCTTCAATCGTCTCCTACGTACTCGAGTCCAGTCTATACACCTACTCCCCATATCTCATCTCGGAGCACAAGCAGAACAGCAGGTATATAAGAGGAATCCCAATACAAGAAACCCATCATGTCCGCTCCCACAGCCGCCGGCCCTAACCGGAAGCCTCCGGTAGTAATCATCTGCATCGGCATGGCTGGTAAGTCTCAAGATGTTTTCAGATGGCCACAAAGTTCCACGGAATCTGAGTAAACATCACAACAGGTTCGGGAAAAACCACTTTCATGCAACGTCTTAATGCCCACCTACACGCCAAAAAACAGCCACCTTACATCGTCAACCTAGACCCAGCCGTCAAAAACGTCCCCTTCGACAGAAACATCGACATTCGTGACTCGGTCAACTACAAAGAAGTCATGAAACAGTTCTCCACCCCCTCCTCCTCCAAAACAATATCCCTTCAAATTTCCGGAAACAAGAAAACAAAAAATGAAACCAGCGGCTAACACAACACAGATATAACCTTGGTCCTAACGGTGGTATCATGACCTCTCTCAACCTCTTCGCCACAAAAGTCGACCAAGTAATCAATATCCTAGAGACCCGTGCCCCCTCCCTAACCCACATCCTTATCGACACCCCCGGCCAAATCGAATGCTTTGTCTGGTCGGCCTCTGGCACCATTATAACAGACGCCATAGCTTCCTCCTTTCCCACCGTAATCGCCTACATCATCGATACCCCCCGGACCGCATCCCCGGCAACATTCATGGCAAATATGCTCTATGCGTGTTCAATCCTCTATAAAACGAAGCTGCCCATGATCCTCGTGTTCAACAAAATCGATGCTCATGATGCGGCATTTGCGAAGGAGTGGATGACGGATTTCGAGGCATTCCAGGGGGCGCTGAGGGAACAGGAGGAGGGGAATGACGAGGGCGTGGGCGGGAGCGGGTATATGGCGAGTTTGCTCAATAGCATGAGTCTTATGCTAGACGAATTCTATAAACATCTTGACCTTGTCGGTGTCTCTGCGATGACCGGTCAGGGTATCGACGAATTTTTGAATGCGGTTGAAGGGAAGGTAGTCGAATATGAAACGGATTATAAACCTGAGATGGAGAAGGCTCGCCAGCGACGCGAGGAGCGGAAGTTGGAGGAAAAACAGAAGGAACTGGATAGGCTACTGAGGAATATGGAGGTTGATGCTGCCACCGGTGGGAGAACGAAGGAGGAGCCCGCGGTGGTGAGCGATGCAGAGACGGAGGATGAGGATGATGTACAGGGGCTGGTAGAAAGAGACGAGGATGAAGAGGAGAGGCCGGACGACGAGGGTTTGAAGGACCGGTATAAGAGGGCGTTAAAGGAAAGTGGGGGGTTTGACATGGGAGTAGAGGAGGAGAGTTTGAGAAGGTACTTGAGAGCTAATGGCTAGGCGTTATTGTATCCTAATGGCAGGATGAAATTTAATGGGAATATGGAATGTAATCTTTTATTTTTGTTTTTATTTTTGTTTATGTATATTTATTTAGGGCGCGTTTGGCAAAAAAAAAAAAAAAAAAAAAAAAAAAGAACCGAAAACTACAGTTTTAGTAAAACCATAGTTGGACGGCATGTCAACTATATCTTCTGAAACCAAGGTTTTGCGTAGTTTGGGGTGTTTCTTGGCGCGTTTGGTGAACGCATGTGAAATGCAATACTCTCCCACTACGAGACCAGATCCGAACCACAATCCATCATACACCATGTCACAGCTTCGAAGTGCAGACAACCCCTTTGCTGCCGTGTCCGCCGTTGGAGGCTACAGTACTTTCCATACCTCCCCTTTGAGCGGTAAGCACTACATACAAGAAACTACTTACATCCAATGCCTTATTGGATGTCGCGGTAGAGATATTGTAGTTGGTGTTGTGGTGGTGGTGAGCGAGCATGCAGGATAGGGGTGTGCTGTGTTGTGGGCTGGATGGATCAAAACTATGGGTTTGGGGAAGAAAAGACAGGTTAGAGCTACTTTTTAAAACCACGTCTTTGAGCAAGTAAACTACAGTTGTGTCGGGGGTGTTTAATTTTTTCGATAACAACGTTTCGACCAAAACCATGGTTTTCGCTTGGCACCAAGCGCACCCTTATTTATTAAGTCATTTATTTAATTGATTTAATTTAATTTTGTTTTTTTTATTTCTTCGGTGGGATGACATCGATATTTAAAGGAAAGGATTCTTTTCTTCTTTTCTTTTCTTTTCTTTCTTTTTTTGCGTTTGGTGTGGGGGCCGGGGATAACCTTCATGAACATTATAGTTTAAGAATCTCACCACTAAAGTTTACCGATATTATTTGATTAAATTAAATTAAAGGAAAAAAGGAAAAAAGGAAAAAAGGAAAAAAGGAAAAATTAAACACCCAACGTGGGGGTCGAACCCACAACCTTCAGATTTCATCCAAGCGTGGTTAGATAGAAGTCTGACGCGCTACCATTGCGCCAGCCGGGCTATCACGTGAATATGTAGCTCAGTTGGCACCATATGTATTTGACTGGCGTTGATGGTGCATGTACCTAGTACATGTACAGAACCCTCCAATAAGTAAGCATACGGTTTCTTTGGCATTCTTGGCTGTCGCAATTCACAAAGTGTACCAGGTGTTTGTCCAGACACCAATCTAACCTATTTTAGGTCAGATGCCTTGTATGAAAGTTCTCTGTGAAAAATAATACACCTTTCATTTCAGAGTAGACAAACAAGAAAATGCTATTATTGTTCCACACATCCAAATATTATTGGAAAATTATAGAAAATATATATGGTTATCTCCAGCGATTGGACTAAATATTTCCTAGATTATTTTATTTTAACTTCGTAATATGCCGAGAAACAAATGATTAATTATGTATATAAAATTCTGAGTACTTGAGTATATCATATAAAAACATTATGCTGTGGACTAATTACTTGCCATAATTTATTTTTCTTACTTTGGGAAAGTTGTTAAAATTCATTCCAGATGGGTTTCAGGCTTCCTATCACAGAAATATAGTGATGAAATATATAACCCCTATATATATTATATAAGTAGATGGAGGTTTGTGGACTCAAAATACAACACACTATCATTCAATTATGAGAAATAATTTTTTTTAGCAATACCTAGATAATTATATATATTTTTTTTTCTATAACCTTCCAATAATATTCGGATGTGTGGAAAAGGATTATGGTAGTTAACAATATTAGCATTTTCTTGTAATTGTCTACCCTGAAATGAAAGGTGTATTATTTTCTACAGAGAACTTTCATACAAGGCATCTGACCTAAAATAGGTTAAATTGGTGTCTGGACAAACACCTGGTACACTTTGTGGATTGTGATGTTGAGTTTTAGCTGGGTATGCTTATATACTGGGGGGTGCTGTGTCGGTTAGTCTGTGATAGAGGTCGCTTAATAAATTATGGTGCAACGGCACAGACTAACCGAGACACACCAAGTACTTGAGCACAAGAGGCGAAAGATGGATGATGGAAGAAAGATTGAGATTGATGTTAGATGGCGCGACGATCTATCACGAGTAAGCGATGTAGAAGAAACATGGCAAACAAAATCGGCCAAAACAAAACAAAACAAAAAAACCCTCCGTTGGCCGGTGCTGTCGATTTCGATTTGCATACTACAAGCAACTGGAATACGCGCTGGATTTCAGTGTGGAATTCACGGTGCGTTCAGTGGGTTTTTTTTTGGGGGGGGCTGTAGAAGGAAGAGCGTGACATATACTTGCTGTTTATACTGGTGGAAAATTTATTTGCATCGTATGTTCATATCGCAAACAAACTTCCATCATCTCACCCTCTCGTCTCGGAAACTCCAATTTCGAACCTCCAATGCTCAGAGCAATACCTATAAACCACCACACCCAAGCGCCACCATGGCATAACCGGCGCACATTTCCTCCTTTTCCCGGAATAAGGCCAGGCAATGTCAAGCTAAAAGACTCATTCCTGAATCCAGAATTTCGGTCAGACCTGGAGAAAGAAAGGTGGGCTAGCGAATTGGCTTAGATATGTTATTAGGATGGGGCTACAATCGGCAGGTGGGTAGGTATGCATGTATTTCGAATTCGATTTTTCTTCATAGTCCATCACTCGGGTCCAGGCGCTAGTGCGTGGCCAGGTGCCTCGGGAGAAGGCCATTGGTAGGATACGGGTAGACATTGTAGAACATGCAATGTTATTTTTTTCTTGACAGGCTTATCGCGCTTTCTAGAGCGCAAATTACATTCACTAGTGGTGTCGTGAGTAATGACACATGAAATGGGCGTATATCTCACCCTGACATCCCTACACGCGCTTTTGCTCTGGCAGCAATATACTTTGGAGTGATAACGCCCCTTTTACCTTGGTTTCGTACTAAGACAGTCATATTGTAAAATTTTGGTACTAGTCTCACGGGTAAACGCATTTTTTTGGACTGTATACCGTTGCGAAAAAGGGTATTTCAAAAACTTTTTTGAGCCATGCTACATCAGCTCACTGCCGGATGCGGCGGAATGCAATGCGAATGATTCCGGCACTTTTCGCAGATTATACGAAAACGTTCATAATTCTGCTTTTTATGAGCGAAGGGCTCGAAGGAATACAAGTCGGGATGAAAAGAACACGCGACCCCTGCAAGGAGTTAACAATATCTTGTGGCTTTCGGCTATGTCAATCTACTCGTGTCAGGCAAAAAGAACCTGAAAATCGATCCCGTCAGACAAGGGTCAAAACCGAATCAGCTTGATCAACAACAAATAATCTGATTCGGTCTTGACCCTTGTTGACGGGATCGATTTTCAGGTTCTATTTGTCGGACACAAGTACCAAGTACGGAGACTCGAGAATAGTCGAAGATCGGGGGGAGCTCCTACATATAAATAAATTTCTGGACGACTTGTCGAAAGTCAACTGATCATGACTAGGCTGCTTGAGTAAATTTACGTGTATCCTGCAAATTTAAATTCAAAAATACATGGGATAGCACATTCCAAGTTTTCGAGTGATAAGCTCTGTAGCGGGGTCTGTGTTTGCCGTCGACGCTTGTACTAGTATCTGTTGTTGCTATATTAGTTTGGCGTAAAGTTCAAACTGGAGTCAGGTTTATTTAACTCGCCGCAGTATTTTCACTCGGACGGTCTGCCGTGGCTTCGTTTAACATCGTTTATTTTTGATTTTGAGATGTTTTTATTGGCAATATTTTATGGTCCGCGAGGAGATGACGTTCGGAATCGATTGATAAGCTGTGACGCGACTAGCGCGTATTATGTTATGGAATGGTTTTATACGCTAGTAGCAACGACTGGGAAATCCAAGTGTATGACAAAGATTCTCGGTAGGCTTGCTAAACGATTTTCTCTAGTGTTCCATACGATAACGCTATCTACATTCATAAGCCGCGCAAACTTCCAATTCCCAAAAGCAAAAGCAGAAAATCCAGAGCAGAAAAAAAAAACTTCATTATTTATTTACCTACCCGTTCTCATTCGCCTTCCATCCGCATTCCAAGTACACTACAAACAACCCCTACAACTCCTTCTTCGCACTCTCTTTATACGCCTCAGCGTCCTTAAACGGGAACCCACTGGTCCTCATATCTGCGCCTGTCTTCCTCTCAATATGGCCACTGCTCGCCCCGAAAAGTAGCACCCACGCTCCTAGTGCCACCAAAAGCCCATGCACCACCACCGCAATCCCGTACGCCGCGGAATGTCCCAGCGTCCACTGACTGTAGCAGTAGAAAGCCGTCGCGAGGTGGTAGGCCAAAGTTATAGTCAGCGAGGGGACAGCGTACGGTGCTGTGGGGTCCTCCACATTGGTGGAAGCTCCTTTGGCGGTGGCGGTTTCGGAAAAGGTTGTCTGTGGCCAGGAATGTTAGCGGTATGAGATGAAGTAGGGGGGGAGAACAGACGACGAGCGGAACGGAGCCGGTGAGGAGGAGGTTTAGAATCGAGAACGCGACTAGGACGAGGCCAAGCGAGCGGGAAAGGTATTCTTCGAGAGCTAAAGCGGCGTTAGCGGTATTCGGGCTTATGCTCGGAGAGGAAACACACGTGTAGGTCCTCGCACCTCCGGCGAGAGCACCGCGATTATTAGTGTGGGGGAGGCGACGAGCGGGAGTGCTTCGAGACACATCCACGCGGTGGAGACTGCGCTCGTCAGCTTGATTCGTTCCGTTAGAATTCGTAGAAGGGCGCACAATAATTGAAGTAATAATAAACATCCATTACGCTGGCACTTCTGACTTTATTGTCGGAATAATAGAATAGATGAATTGACTGCGTTTACAGTGATAGAATGCTGATTCGAGGATACGTTGTCGACGGCTACGAGCTGAAGTTTGTTGAAGAGAGGGTGGGATATATCAAAGCTTGGCTGCGATGACGTAACCAACGACGCAGAGTTATGGACTGCCTGTTTGCATGAGTGCAGGAAGAGAGAGCATCATCGTGCCTAGTTCCGGGGATGCACGCCGTCAGAGGGACGTCAACGGCGGGAAGGTTCTCTTCTTGTTATACAGGAGCCAAACCGGATCGGGATGCAAGTTCAGAGTGAGATCTTGTGACTGGGGAACTACATGTATGTACTGTACATACTTGGTGGCATAGTGGAATGCAGATCTCCAAATAAGTTCAATTTAGCTATTTTTTTGAGCGCACATTTGCTTGCATGCGAAACACATTACATGTGCTCCATCTCCTCGAAATGTGAGCAATTGCTCTGCTATGTACTAGCGTTTAGCTTGCCTTGTTTTTCCCCGTGACTTGTGCCCCATAATAAAGAGTAAGTACAACCTCGTGTGCTGGTGCACACCAAGACGCCAATTCCACGAATCAAGATCCCGTGGCTCCACACCCCGCCCCAGAATCCCTGCATCTACTAGTATGTACGTCAGCACCCTTATCTATAACAAGTATAGCCGCATCTCCTCAAAGCCCAGCGCGACTCACACTCCTCAGAGCCCACCACAATTCCTCAACTCCTCAAAGCCCACCACAACTCCTCACAACTCCTCACAACTCCTCACAACTCCTCACAACTCCTCACAACTCCCCACCACACAACTCCTCAAAGCCCACCACAACTCCTTCAGCTCCCACCAACAATGTCGTCCAACAGTTTCGAAGCCGAACTCGCGAACCAGCAGCACCAACAAAATATGGCAAGTAAAGCCGAGGAATGGCGTGCCCGGCTCGTGGGGAAGAAGATAGTGGACGGCGAAGTTGGGACGGCACAGACTTCGGTATTCCTATCTTTTCCTCTGTCTTTCGCCCTGTCTTTTGGTTCGTGTTGGAGCTAATGGATGGATGCAAAGCATTTCTCCAAGAGAGATTTGCCCGAGAAACATCGTATTATCCCGCCTGGGGCTATGGTGACGAGGGATTTCCACCCAGATCGGTAGGTTGAGGCTTGTTTACGCTCGAAGTGGGGATGCGGCTGACCATGGATGGAAGGTTGAATGTGCATGTGGATGACGAGGGGACTTGCACGCACGTTAAGATGGGATGAGCGTATTTTTTGCGCATAAGTCACTGTGGAGTAGATGTAGACCGGGTTTTGGTGCGGTCGCGCTTGTGAGAGGGAGAGGTTGTTTCTTTGGTTTCAGAGTATTGAGTTGGACTGCGTACTTCGTATACTGCGCTATGGTTGGAGAATTAATTGAATAAACAATGCCTTTGTGCAGAGGCTGTTGTAATTGTTTCTGGATTTGTTTCGTGATAAGATTGAGATAAGCGAGGCGGGAATCTTTGACGTCAGTGTTAAACTCGGGAGCCGAGCCATCCCCAGCAGGAACACAATTGGGAGAATCACACGTAGTCACTCGAAATGCTGATATTCCGTAGGGGGCTGATAAAGTCCGTATCTGGCTGGACCTTTTCTCGCAGTGAGCTTCTTGACGACTGTTTTTTGCTTCAGAGGTGGCGACCGTGTTTCTTATGGAGTCGGGAGCACAAAAGTCTTCATCCACCTAACCGTCAATGACACCTGATATTGATTCAACCAGGATTTTATGTAATTCCCTTTCCAATTCCGCACAGGGCTCCGATCTACATGGTTAGTACTAAGTAACACAGTATCTTGAGACTCTTCCACCGCTCAACACCATGATCTCCAGCTCCAAATGATCGGAGTCGTATCCGCACAACGACTATTCTCCGATCGCCCCAATAATACCACACTCACATCAACGTATGCCCCAGACGGCGGGTTAAATCTCCGTCGGCTGGAATTCCGAGGCCAAACTCCGCCGGTCGCACCGTCGCACCGTGCAGAACCCGACCAGTGACGTGACCAAGTCTTGGTTTCTAGGAATATCGGCATCAAGCGTGTCGTATTTATTGTGCTGCTTTGGTCGGAATAAGCTTCGCTCTGCAGGTTCTGCTTATGCGAATATTATATTCGTGAGATGCATGGCTGTCGCGCGAGAAAACACAATCGTATGCGAAGATATGCAATAACACCAATGTCCTACACTACTACATGTAGTATACAGGCAACTCTAGTACTGGTGTATCTACTTATTAGCGTATTAGGTTCTGCCCACATCGAGGAGTTGGAGACTCGGATTTTAGAGTAGCGGGAAAGACGTTTACTTTTGAGGGATGGCGGCAATGGTGGAGCGGAGGGTATATAATATGGAGGTTGACAGTTGCTTCTTGCCCCTCATCAGCATTTCACTCTACGGCGCGGGACACGAAACTTCCTGATACCTCCTTTGGAACTCGGATTTCCTATACAAGTTTACAACGCCCACAATTGGCGGAAGAGAAATTGGCCCCACAGGCTACAGTCTTATGGGCCTCACCTAACGCACAAAGCAGACCCCCGACGAACAAGGTTTCGCAGCCGTGAAGGTACCTTAGCACCACCATACTGAACCAAACCCAGCAAGAACCGCACTAACCATTCTCCACGCGGCGCTCGCCGACAACGCAAACTTCTGGAACGCCAGCGAATTCTACAGCACCCCGGACCCAACCCTCAACCTCCAGCTCCGCAACCGCTACTTCACCCAGCACCTCGCCGATGCCTCTAAAGTAGTCCTCTCGGTCAAAGGTGCCATCGACCCGCAAACTCTTGAGCCTCTCAACTCCCTTGCCGACGTCCAAAAGTCCATCGATAACATCCTCCGTCTCCTCGACGGCAAAAAGCACCTCGACATCTTCGAATGCGCGAGGATGGATCCCCGCTTCCCCGTCGAGGAGACCATCGGTGCCATCGCAGAATATGTCAAAGCTAGCAAGATCTCCGGCATAGGCCTGTCGGGGGTGTCGGCGACCACGATCCGACTTGCACACAAAGTGCACCCAATCGCGAGCGTCGAGGTCGGGTTCTCGCTGCGGGAGACAGAAATCCTGAAGAACAGCGTTGCGGAAACATGTGCTGAACTCGGGATCCCGATCGTTGCGTATTCGCCACTGGGAGGAGGATTTTTGACGGGTCAGATCAAGTCCTTTGAAGACATTCCTGAGGGCGATCTTAGACTTTCTTTCGATCGCTTCCAGCCGGAGAATTTTCATAAGAATTTGGAGATTGTCGAGAAGGTTAGTACGATTTCGGAGCGGAAGGGCGTTACGAACGCGCAGTTGGCATTGGCATGGGTTAGGAGTAAGAGTGGGCGGAATGGTTTCCCGGAGGTGGTGCCGATTCCCGGAGCTACGACCAAGGAGAGGGTGGAGGAGAATTGAGATGTCCGACGAGGAGGTGAGAGAGATGGAGGAGGTTGTCGAGAGCGTCGAGATTGTGGGATTGAGATATAATAAACATGCGTAAGTTTTCCTTTTTGCATAGGGTTGGTAGAGGGGAAGAGGAAGTAGTAAATATAGGGGAAGCATGTATTGGAGGTAGAATGTATATCTAGTTTATGTATGAGTTTATGAGGCATATATCACTGCAGTCACATGCTGGCCTTGAGCTTTTCTCGTTAAATAAATGTGCGAATGGAGTTCTTGTACGCCTAAAGACGTTCTATCAGTGGGATCACCTTTGTTTTGGCTGCCGTAGTGACGCTGGGGGATATGCCCCTGTGCAAAACTGGTATGCCATATATAGCACATCGAGTGCGTTTTCATGATCCTGCTCGCTAAATAACCTAGTCTCACTTTCATCGATTAGGTATCTGCATAAGTGTAAGAATCCAGTGCATTAAATTTGTATGCAATTGATTAGTTTCAATAGCCATGATATGAAATTTCGGGTATCATTAGTACTAGTATACTGATAACTTTTGTAATGATGTATCTAGTTATTAGCGTATCAGGTTCTGCCCACGTATGGGTCCTCACGGGTGTCCTGGCCATCCGGGCGGACAGTTCTGGAGACTAGCAAACCAGCTAATCTGAAATTGAAGATGCCTTGTAATTGTGAGGAATCTATCTTATTGTTCTGGTTGATTTGCAGTGGTAATTTACCAACGCCTACTAGTTAACGAGGTGTCACTGCTTTTTTTTTTTTTTTTTTCCCTTTCTTTCCATCCACCTCCGAATAACATGTTAAATTGTGCCTGCGGTAACCGTAGGACAGAGTCTCACGAAAATAAGATGGATGTATAGGACACCGAT
>JABYPW010001788.1:0-13682 GCA_016880775.1 Phymatotrichopsis omnivora
GAGAAAGAGAAAGAGAAAAAGAGAAAGAGAAAGAGAAAAAGAGAAAGAGAAAAAGAGAAAAAAAAAAAAAGAAAGAAAAAAAAACTATAATCAAAGGGGGTATTCTTAGGGCGTTGTGGTATTCGTGGGGAACAACCGCTCGTACATTCCTGTCAAAAGCCTATGTATAACCCTCATCAAACTGCCAATTCCCACCACTAAGGGAAAAATTTGCCCAGTCGACCGAAGAGTCGAAACATCTGTCACATTATTCCACCGTAACATCAATTCCGTTCCGAGGATGAATAATGCCAATGATATACCGAACGAAGTATTGCACGCCCCCCCATATGAACGAATGCCACTGTGTTCTTCTCCGGTACCACCCAAAAAGATCGCTTTGAATAGCGTCCCCGGGGCAACAAACAGAGTCCAAGATAAAATTCCCAGAGAAGCTAACGCGAAGAGAGCGTAACTTATCGCAGTGATCGTAAATACTACTTTCATCAAGGTCCGGAACCAGTTGTATAGATTCACCCTCGCGAAGAAGAACGCATATGTGCCACATGGGTCTTGGGTCATGCCGTCCATCCCAGTAAAGAAAAACCATACACCGTACGCAACGAATCCCATGGAGATGACCAATCTGATGAGTGCACCGACCGTCGAAACTTTATATGCAGCATAAGATGATGACGGCTTCGGCTTTCCGTTGTCGTCTTGGGAAGAGTTGCCCCCGGAACATATGCCGCCCATGCCCATCGTGAGCACAATCAACGCTTCGGCGGCATGTAAGTCGGAGCCATTTATGATGGTGGTATAGAGAAGACCGACAAGCATCGCTGCTTGGAAACAGCTGTTCACCCCGCGCATGGTTACCGCTTCTTCCGGGACAAAATTGTATGCTATCGATGACGTAACCCATTGCAGGTAAACACCAATTCTGATCCCTTCGCCATAGGTATCACTGTCGCCCTCGAATCCACATTCCTCTTCATTTGGCGTGGTGGGTTCGGTAGTTGAGTTGGCGACGGTTTGGCGACTGTATATCGATGCCGCCGACGATGGTACTGCTAGTAAGAAAATCAATACTGCACAATAAAAGTGCAGTGATCTTCTCCCTAGCACATTCATGTAGAAATCGAGTAGCAACGCACAAAGTTCGATCGACACCGTCCACTTTATCTCGTTCACCGAACACGCTGCCGGAGGGGATGCCTAGTTTTGAGCGTAACTGCGAAAACCTGAAGGTTCTGGACTCATGATTAATTGGAAATAGGATCCGGTGGCCCTTTAAAGGCAAAGAGGATGCGGCCTGCTTCAGCCTTCCTGCGCTGAACTGGCAAAACCGAGGGGCCAGTCGCCCTTTAAGACGATGCATAATATGGGCCTGGTCCGAAAATTCAGCGGTGGATCAATTCCGCATTGGAGGCTTACATCCCTGTAGGGTGTTACAGGTTTTGCTGTCATGAAGCCGCGGGCTTCATGATATTAACTACTTCTGCATCCGCCGCATCTGCAACGCCTGTCGGGGCGCCTAAATATGCCATAGGAGTATGTTGGACACGTTAGAATGGGTAACTTCTGCAAATACTGTCCCGTAAACCGGTGCCAGTTCTTATAACCTGATGGATGACGGGTTTGGGCCAAAAAGCCATCAGCTTTATGTGCGAAATAATTTGTCGCAAATGATTGCCCCCGAAAATGCCTTTCAACCCGATATCATCCTCAAAACCGTCAAATACCGCGGCGCCATTGCTTGTTGGTTCTTAGGGGGCGGTATCAGTGTACTCTAAATGTATTGTTAACGAGGCTATGCTTTTTTACAATACGAATAGGTAAATGTGCCGGCAATGAGATATGACCTTAGCCAACAAATGATCTTCGGAGTTTCCCCCGTCCCCCACTCTCCTATAATGAGGCTCCCAATCTGAGCTGAAGTACTACATACTCGAGCACATGCACTAAGTCTCGATCGCGGGAATCCGCATGCGTAGTGAAATTCAATTGGCGGCATCCACAGCGGGGCTATAAAATCGGCAAGAACCCGTACGCAGAGTACAAGTATATACATGTATTGCAACCTTCACAAAAAAAAAAAAAAAAAAAAAATGAAAGAAAAGCAATATATGCACCAACCACAGACGCGCGGCACGAGTCAAACGCCATCCGCTGTCCTTCCTATCAGTTCGACACTTATATACGTTAGTCGTCGCGCGCTTCGCCGAGCCCCGTGAGCTCTGATTTTTAAGATTTAAGGTTTGAAAAATTATTAAACAGATTGCTCTTAACTGGCATATGGATTATTGAAAGAAAAAAAAAAAAAAAAAGGGTCCTTTTCAATAAGTCCTAAAAGCTTTTCAAAATTCTCAGGAGACATTCGAAATAGGCTGCGGAAAATGCGTGGGCGTTTAGCTCTGGAACCATTCCTCAATGGGAAAAAGACGAGGGATCCTCGGTACGGACCGCAAGGTCCCCAGTAATCTTCGGCGGCAAAGCCGAACCATAGCTGAGACATTTCGCGTTGAGGCACCACCTGCATCGCTAAGGTCGTCGTCGACATGGGGGTCTCTGTCGACGTCGCGCGGGTCGGGACGCTTTTTTTTGGGCTCCTCGACGTTGGATTACACCCTTGGAGCACATCGGAAAGAATAGTTTCGGCTTTGTGGACTTCAAGCGACGTGATAAGTTGGTTTTTTTTTTTTTTAAAAAAAAAAAAAAAACAAATTTCGAGGTATGTTTTGCTCAAGTAATTGCGAGTTTACGCAAGCACAGACCGTCGGGGGAAAAAAAAATCAAAACCCGCTGGCCCCCCAAGGCTATACCTTCCGAAAATGCCGTTCTCGGCCGCCTCAGTCGCCCAGTTGGATGTCTTAGACACCGTCCAGCCAGTTATAACCCAGGCCAGATTACAATGTTTTGGTGAGACCTCTGGCCGAACTCCAACCTTGAGGACCCCTAATGTATGTGCATGTACATTACATGTATGTCGTCTCTCGCGATCGTAACAAGCTGCCTCAGCTATGTAGATCTCAAGGTTGAACACATGTGTCAACAGCCCTGTTTTGCACTGCCAGTTCATGTACGCCTTGCACACCCCGAAGCGGAGCGTTGTTTATGATGTGGTTATACCAGCCGAGTTACCGTTGCATGCGCAATCGAGATTGGAACGCAACCAATCGCAACCACATTTCCGAATTGCTTCAATGTTAGCATCGGGTGCAAGAGGTTATTTCATTGTATGCTCCAGTACATGTATTGTATATTTACTAGAACTTGTACATTTACTGGAACATACTTCGTCGCATAAAGCTTAAGCTTAACTTCTCTTAGAATGCTTACAGCAATTAGTCAGCAAATTTACGTCATGCAACGGTGAAATTGATTGACATGCAGTGCTACTTAGTGCAAATAACGCAGAAACCATACCTGTGTTTAAAAGCAAAAATTTCGAGCTTGTAGTGAGCTTGTAGTAAAAAAAAAAAAAAAAAAAAAATTGGGACTATGCATTAGTGCGAAGATTGTAGTAATCTCATAGCGCTACATGGCCCTTGGCGAATTACAGTTTTGTCGTGGTGAAACGAAATTTCAAGTTACTGTGTGGTCATTTTTTGATTGTCGTGCTCCATAGTATTTTCCGGGAGCCCATTACTTCCTTTTTTCCCCCACGTCAACATTAACTTAATCTGCGTTTTCCGGAAGATGGTTTCGCAGTAAAACCGGAATAGCGTCAGCCGAGAGCAGTTGGGTGGTGTGTGGGTGCCTGAACGGGCTCATATCCCGGTGACAAGAAGCCCAGAGTTGACCGCTGGTGGTCGAGTGATATCACATGACAACAACTCGGTATAGTTAATTAATACAATGTGAAAATGAAAATGTTAGCAACTTACACTAGGGTACATATCGCTAACGCTTTGGAAAGGTAAAATAGGAGACAAGACGTCAGAATATTTCCGGATATATCTAACGTCATGTGCCAACAGAAATAACCACTCGAATAGCCCAAAAAAGGAAAAAAAAAAAAAAAAAAAAAAAAAAAAAAAAAAACACATTGATAATGGACATTGCGAAGGCAGTAGGGCAAGCAATTATAGTGTGGTAATAGCAATAGCCTAACACGTTGGAATAGTGCGAAAAAACCAAAGGCGTTAGGAAGGGTGGAGACGGTGTGGCAATAACAACCAAATACATTGAAAGACTCAAATGGACGCAACGAAAACCAAGATTAAGTAGTGATTTTAAGGAAACACTCGGATTCATACTCCTCGTGTAAAGCCACATTATTAATTCAAACTCTGCTCAGAACCATGCGTAGATGACAACAAATACCGCATTTCAACCCTAAACAGGCTACAATTGCCTCCAACTCTCGTAAGGGGAGACAACTTTCTCCCAACGGGCCCTCTCCTTATGATTCTTACTCGCTTTTGCGTTTGCAATCATCTTCTTTCGATAATTATGAAAAAACCGCAAGAATCCTTCCTTCGTCATTGACTCGTCGAGCTTTTTTCGGCCGTCTTTCTCGCTGCCATCGAACCATGTTTCAAAGAGAGGAATTAGATGTCCCCGATGGAACTCGAAGAGAATTTCCAGGAGTTCAGCTGTCAATGGTTTCGCATCCTTACGAACAACGACGATATTCCCAACGTCCATCTGCCATTTCAAATCCGCGAATCCGTCTTCCGGTTTTATATTTAAGAACGTTCCTGTGAGGTTCTGGAACTTCCATCTCTGATCCGCAAATTTCCAATTTTCGACGTGAAGCTGGAACGTAACAATCGGTAATTCAAACAGGCGTGAAATCGGAGATGGTTCGCACGTGAACGCAGGATATGATTTCGGCAAATTCACTTCGATGTATTTCGGGTATCCGGAGACTTCTTGGTCACCATCGCACGCCACAATCACACCCTGGGTCCTTGGTACGGCATTTATTTCATCATCCCTAGTCCTTTCGGTCCATCTGCGAATAAAATCAACAGTTTCGTGGTATCTGTGAGACAGGAAAAAATCGACCACGTCTCGGAAATCTTTCGGTTCGATGTCGCAATACTCCTCGTGATAAACAAGATCAAATCCAATTCGCTTCACAGCCAGAATCGGACCTCTCCAACTATGCGAGTAACGACCACCTGTCGCATTCGACATTGCCCGATTTAGCTTCGATCCGTCTTTCATGAATGCATCTCGGTAAAGAAACACCAAAGTGTAATCATCGAACGGTCGCTCGCGAATTGGGTTGGACTGCATATGAGTCGATCCATAAACGCCAACCCCCAGAAAAGGTGTCGTAACGAAAACATTGTTAATTTCTCGGATTTTGACAAAGCGGGGCTTTTCCTGATCCTCCGGAAAGAATATAGCGGTGCGTATCGACGCATTGAGTCCGTATGGGTGAGGCAAGGAGGTGAGACTGGCGGCTTCGGAGCATATGAGTTTATGAACCTTCCAGTCCGTTTTCTGGCATTCGCGAGAGCAGTATGCAACAGTTTTACATTTTGCGCATTGAAGGGCGGTTGGTTTATCGCAAATAATGCATTTGGCAGACTTTTGTTCGGACATGTCGGCCGTAAAGGTTGGATGGTCTTCTTAGTACCCGGTTGAGATATTTTGCTGGGTAGAGCTGGTAGCCAACGAAGGGCGGTTAGAGTTTTACGCATCCACACTTGGTCGGTCGAAATTAGGCCACCAGGTTCGCTTCCGTTGCCGTGGAACACTACGAACATTTCCGTGGAATGGTTGTTCCACGGAAAATTATCATCAAATCCGGTAAGTGTATAATGTCCAGTCTTCGTCACATGTTAGTCCTATGCCTTGCCATTTATATCGCAAGTATAGCTTTTGTACACTATGTATTCAAGTATGCAACATTTGGTAACAAAGGAAACATCACATTATTACGTCTTCAAGAAATCGTACAACTGAGAGCAGCTCCAACTCTCAAGGCGCTCCTCCAAATCTTATACCAAGGGACTTTGTCAGCAGGTCATAAACACGTTTTTGCCCACTTTTATCTGAGAATTATTTCACCTCGCCAACAGCGTAGCTCATAGGGTGTAACTGCACCCCGTTTCTCAGTACTCCGTCGCGAAGCAGAATATACGCCAAACAGCATTTCCAAGCATGGTTAGTTACATGTCTATGTACTCTACTCCAGAGGTGGAAAAAGTCCGGCGAATGTACTCCATGTTATAAATAAGAAAATTCCATGCTTAGCCTTCTTAATCGAAGCAAAAAAAACGTAGGTAATAATCATCTACGGCCTACCCGCAGTTCACAGCTCGCCCTCGGAGTGGTTATGCAGTCGGAGGTTCGCCGGACTTTTTCTACCCCCTCTACGGTACATACACGTACTCGTTGAGCAAGGCGGAGTCACAGCACCACTAGATTAATATAGTCGCGACGGTGGGGATATTCCTTTTTACTATAAAATTTCTTTTATTTTACTCTATATATATATGAAAGGAGAAACCGAGACCTCGCTTGTTATTCGGCGTGCAGGTTCACGATCCACAGAACAATGAGTGATTGTCAATGATTCATACGACAGAATAATCGTAAAAAGTTAAAAAAATTCTCGAGCAGTATAGTACTACTATATAACTGTATAAAGTGTAGGTATCGGGGATATTGAGATTGCGATGGTAAGTTTGTCGCTTGAATTGAGTGATGTGTCGACCGAGTCAAAGGTTGTGAGCCATGATTTACTGTCAGATAACTTGTCGGTAAAAGACTCCTATGCCAGCGGTTTTTGCGAAAAGACTCTCATAGCAGCGTATTTAGGATTAGGTTAGGGCTCGCCTGGATGAAATTCTGTTGCCTAAACACACTCTTGCTAAAGTATGGTTGCCCTATAAAAATTATAACTACATAAGGGCAAATGACTTTTCTTTTTCCGTAAATACATGTATAGTACATACTCCCACACCTTCTTCAGCGAGAACAATTTGCTTGCTTGGAAAAAATAGGGCAATGGTGCGAGGGTAGATATAGAATTTCAGGTAGCTCCCCTGCGGCTTCCCGGGCACGCGAGTGTGTGTTTCTCCAGCCCGAACTTGGTGGGCCCTTGGTCTTCCTCATGGCTTTCGCGTGACGGGTACCGAGTCAACGTTGAATTCGAGTTTCGCGATGCTAATCGGATGGAGATTAGTCTGATAGGTATATAGTTCTAGGGGGAAAAATTCCTGTGGTTGGAGCCTGGGAGTGTATATACGTGCTAATGTATGCTTATATGGAATGTCGTAGCATTGAAAAGCCAGGCATCCGCACGTTCGCTCCACAAGGTTAACTAGATAAACCGTTCCGTTTTGCTATATTAACTCGACATGACTTGCATCACCCATTCTAATATTGTTGCGACGAACCCACCCGTAGTTTTTGCCCACGATATCAGTACAATACTTCGTGTGAGTCTGTCCAGGGAGAGGATTTGAAGCAACTTGTACCTATCGGAAGCGTTCAGGCATATGCATATGGAAAATGGTATGAGAGTACATGTAATTATATACACAAAAAAAGGGTCATTCTCCCCTAACCTAACCCGAAATCCGCTGTTATAGGAGTCTTTTGCCGTTACACCAAAAACCACTAGTACGGGAGTCTTTTCGCAGGAGCCACTGGCATAGCAGTCTTTTGCCGTTTATTCTAATTTGAACTCTGCTTCTTTGGAGAATTCGTTAAAGCCGTACTGTTGTCTTCAGATATCTAACTTACAAAAATATACCATCCTGTTCCTGACCCTGTTTGGAAAAACAAAACCATCTTGTTTTATTGTTATTATTATTATTTTATATATATCTACGCTGGTTTCCATTCATGGTGGTGGGCCCCTTAGAAAAAAAAAAAAAAAAAAAAAAAAACGTCCCGTCAGCCCCGAGCTATAAAGCTTTCGCAAAGCCAGTTTTTCTAACTGCCGAAGAGACTTCTGTGAATTCTATACATTTGCTAATGTCGCCAGAGCCTTCTGATCTCAAATCATATGAATGTGCCCCAAAGTAGTCTAATTTGGCCTCCATAAACTGAGTCGGTGAATGTTTACCTCTGCAATACTTAAAATATTTCAACAAAGCGCTCAAAGCAGGGCTATATAAACCCATTAGCAAAAACCCCCAGCAACTCGAGTAGGGGTAAAAACGAATTGTAAGTGATAAATAGCACTCGGAAATACTTGTGGCACGACACCTTGCCTTATCATGGCCCAGGTTGATAACGAAAATTGATTACATTTCGTGGAATTATGGATGAATCTCACTAGGTATCATTATTGTAGATGAACTTGTCTTCCCTCGGTACACTATACTTCAGTGGTATCATTATTGTGGGGGGGGGGGGGGGGGAAATCAAGTTTATATTTTTAATTTAGTACAAGACTTGGGAAGGAATAAGCGAGATGCAGCCATGCGGCTATGCTCTAAAACCACCCAATGGTATCATTATTGTGGATGAAATGCGACATTTAAATACATGCATGTTTCAAAGTCCCTGCTAAGTATGCCTCTTCGTTGAAGTGGTGTTGTTCTAAGTATGCTCGATTCCGGCGGGGCGGAAATAGTTCTTGGATTCCTTGCCACCTTTGATTTTAATTGGCACTAATTTCGGAGATAACTGAGGAGAGAAGGAAAGGAAAAGATAAGAAAATAAAAAGAGTGAGATTTACGATCAACGCCTGCAAAACATTCCGCCATGAAACCACACGTGACACGTCAACAAAGCCCCTCCGTATAAATTTTACGCTTCGAGACACAAACAAAGTTTTGTAGATACGTGCAATATCTATACATATCAACTTTCCGGTGTTATATAATCAACGGGGGAATGCTCCTCGCCTTCCCCTATGCTTCGTTCAAACCCCCCCAAGATGTGACTAATTAGTGAACACTTCGTATTTTGATACACATGAACCATTTGCTTCGTAGCTACTCTTGTAAGGGGATTTCGACCGTTTCGAGTAATTATTATGCGAGATTTCCTTTAGGTAAGAGGAGAAAACGGGAAAAGTCGGGGGGGGGGGAGGGGGGGTTTCACTGGCAGCATTATTATATACAGGCACTGAACGTCTTAAATAAGCCGTTAATTTGTTCACTCTTTGGACCCGTGACCGGCTTCTCCATGAGCGGGTTTGGGAAGCGAGTGATTGTTCCACACTTCTTCAACTACTTTCAGCGGAATATGTTTTTTTTTTTTTTTCTGCTTTTGTTTCGAGTATCTGGAATACGCAGACGGGTGCCGTTTCCCCGCATTGCAACTGGCCCTTCAGTCGTATACGCTCACCAAATAACAAATAACACCAACTCATCCTTTCAGCGACAGCGGAAGTACGGCTTCCATTCCCACCCTGGTCACATGTGCTGATCTCCAACTCATCAGCCACACAGTCGCCGGCGTGATGACCGACGACTTTTCCGCCTCCCAAGGCAACAACCTCCGGCGCGCAAGCGTGTCTGGTGGTTGCCTGTGGTGTCTTTGTGTAAACCGCTGGAAAGAAGCTTTCGATGCTTATAAGAGGATTTGTCGTCCCCCGCTTTCCCCTTAGCCCTTGTTTCGGCTACAACCTGGCTTACCGCGATCTGTGACAGAGGGTAACTTCCGACGAAAGCCATTCCTAAAGTTGATCTTGATGCTACACGTATTCAGGTGCTGGACTGTGGTACGATTACCCTGAAGGAGCTGAAGGAGTTTGCGTTGGAGATGATCACTTCTCGCTCAACGGGAACCAGGTTAATGAGACCAGCCAAGTATTCGGGAGGTCGAACCCGCGGAATTTTGGAGTGAAGATGGTTTGCATCGTTGGGATAAGCTGGAGCAAAGCTAAATTGGCGGCTTGACGTGGTGCTCACGGGGCAAGGTGCATGTACTCTAGAGTGCGGAGTCCTTGCTGTACCTACGCCCGGGGAGGGGGGTTGCGGAAGTGCATAATTGCCGGGCCCTCGCCCGACGCGATGCACTTGCGTTGCCAGGCATATGCCGAAGATTGCCGCAAATGTCGGTTTAGAAGAGGGTAAAGAGCCTCCTTAAATTCTTCACTTTTACATATCATAAACTGTCTTGCTTCTCGCGTTTTGCCTGTATTCACCGCCCAGCACCTGAATACTTTATATGTAGAGTGCATAGACTATTTTGTGGATTCGGCCGTTGAGACTTACCGACGCTGGGGCTAACTGCTGGCCAAATCAAAGTGGAGAGCATGGAAACTAACCGGGTATGCCCGGATGAGCATAATGTGGGAAGGATATCTACATATAGAATCAACAGTGAATGTCGACGACCTGGTCATCCAAGTTGAGCCTCTCCCGAAGTACCACCGCTTATGATATTTGGCGGTTATCTATGCCAAGACTGGGTGGCTTCGCTCCGGGTGACCTTTATCCCTGCATCTCCGCTGGTTGAGCTCCGACAGCTCCCACGAACACTATCCAGATGATCTCAGTCGATCCCCGACCTGCTCTCCAGCGAACGTATATTTCCCCTTTGCTCTCCTTCGTCCGCCGCCATCTCCACCCTTATTCGCCAAAACAAACGCCATGCGTCTGACACCGTTTCTACCTCTCCTCCCCATCTTCCCGGCACCGGTCGCCTCCTGGGGAATGATGGGACATCAAGCGGTCGCATTACTCGCCTCGAGATATTTCCTCCCCGAGACGGCACGGTTTGTTAAGCAAAATTTGCATGGCCAGGCGTTGACGAACGCCGCGACGTGGGCGGATGGTTACGCGCATACAGCGAACGGAAGGTACAGTGCGCCGTGGCACTGGATCGATGCGAAGGATGATCCACCTAGGGAGTGTGGTGTGCAGTATTCGAGGGATTGCAAAAGTAAGACGGGGTGTATCGTCAGCGCTATAGTTAATCAGGTTTGTGGTTCCTATGCCCGCGTTAGAATGAATGAACTACTGATGGGTGGGTGCAACAGACAGCTCGAGTAATGAACGAAGAGCTCAGTGAAGTCGAACGCAACATGGCGTTGAAATTCGTTATCCACTTCATCGGCGATATCCACCAACCCCTCCACACGGAAGACATTCGCCGCGGCGGAAACGGCATCGAGGTTATCTTTGATGGTCAACACACCAACCTCCACCATGTTTGGGACACTTCCATCCCCATCAAACATCTCGGAGGCGGTGCCGTGAGACATGCTGTAACGTGGGCTAATACCCTCGAAGGATATCTTGCCCCGGGGGGAAAGTATTCGGAGTTTGTGAGTAACTGGACAACATGTGTTGATCCAAGTAAAGAGGAGGAATGTGCACTTGTGTGGGCCAACGATTCGAATTCGTGGGTTTGTAAATATGTCTTACCCGATACATATCCTGATGGCATCGTGGATGTCGAGTTGAGTGGCGAGTATTTCGAAGGGGCTGAGGAAATAATCGATGAGTTGGTTGCGAAGGCCGGCTTGAGGCTTGCGGCCTGGCTGAACACCATGGTCACAGGAAATCCGGGTTTAGATGTCGTTGGGAGGGCAGGGTGGACTGAGAGGATGCAGGCGGTGTTGGAGAAGTGGTGGAGAGTGGGGGAGTTGTGAAACGTTGGGGGTTTTTTTTTTTTTTTCTTTTTTCTTTTCATTTTTATTCTCCGGGCGGAGAGTTTTGGTGAATAGACTGATTTGTAAATTACTTTAGTTGCTAACTTGGTCGGAACATAATTTTTGTTCATGCTAAGTTTTTTGGATGTGGCTGGAAGGGATAAGGATTTTATGGAAATGCGTTCAAAGCAACTGCAATATGTATAAAAAAAATCCTATGCCAGATTGGTCCCATTGAGCATATGATTTTTTTTTTTTTTGCGATGTTAATCACAATGCAGTAGGTTACACTAGGGATATACATACCATGTGAGTTTGCGATTGCAGTAGGACCATATAGCATTGAGCTCTGTACCACGGACGGCAGGTATGGAGGTGGATACGAACTACATATAAACAGCACAGCATGCGATGGTTTGCCTGAAAAAAACAAGACAAAACAAAACAAAACAGTTTGCAACATATAACCACTGCCGCACAAATTGGGTACGAGTATGCAGTGGCTTCTGCGATAGTGAGCTTCTGTAACTATTTATCGAGTTTTAGCACGGTGTTATACTATAGCATTATAAACAATATACTCAGTTACAACGGAACGGATTTCAGACTAGTTAGGTGCATCCCGGAAGAAGGTAAAACCACCCAGTAGTACAAAAGGACTATGTGGGCTGTTGCTAGTGGGGAAAGAGTTGATGAGTATCTGGGTTCAGGGGCCAAAATCCTGTCCCAGTTTTTGCCGCTCATTTAGTGGTTCTGGTGTGGTTTTGGTGGTGTCCGCGGGGCGAGTCGGTTCGAAGGGCGACACTGTTTCTCCCTAAGCTGATTTTGAAACGCGTAGGGACGGGGCGTATACACCACAGGTTAAGCCGCTGGTTGACCCCCTCGGAACTACTTAGGTTGACTGTTATCCGTGAGCAATACAATACCCCTTTGCTTTGGCTTTCGGCCCGGAGAGAGGGAGGGCACCCGAGCAGACCCCTTAAAGACCGCAAGCAGCCCCCACCACCGTCACGCTCATCAGCGCCGCCTCAAGCAACCTACCCACACCACAGCATTTTTCTAGGGCTGGGGGAAAGGACGTCGGTATTAAGTTGACTGGGCCCTCGCTTCGTCGCCCTTGTCGGTTCGAAGGGTTTGGGCCGGTACCTTTTATAGACTTATGCCTGCTCGGGCAGTTCCTGGCACGGCTCGAGATTGAGTCCAGTCCTCGAATTACACATATTCTGACATAGTATAGTTCCAAAAGTCACAAAAATACTTCTTCGTAACCGTTAAATTGAAGAGAGAATATCTCGAGAAATTTTACCCTAAGTGACTAGAAGCTCCCTTCTTTGAAACTTAGCATTTACTTTAAGTGCAACAATTGGAATTTTCCTTTACCTTCATCCAAGCAGGTTATATGTTGGGCAATTTCCTCGAGCTGGAGCCCAGTCTTGAGCCGCAAGCCAGACTCGAGTACCTCAAGCTCAACATTTCCACAAGCCGAGCCAGCTCGAGCTAAATGTTAGACTCGGCTACAAGAGGGTCACGGACATAACTGCACGTATTTATTTTTCACCCACTTCTGGGAAAAGGAATTAAACTATTCACCGCAACTTCTTCGGTCCGTTTGATTCGTTTGTTCTCCGAGGCCGAGTATCCCTTGAGCAGATGCGGCCACACAAGTTAACGTTATGGGTTGTCTTTCTTTCATTATTTTAGATAATTTCTTTATTTCATTTTTTTCTTTTCTTTTCTTTTCTTTTCTTTCTTTCCAAGAATTATCCATGTCATAAATATTTTTCTGACAAGGGATTGAAGGGAGTTATGATATATTTTTTTCGTTGAATCAAATCGAATATCAAGGCGTTAGTGACATTGAACGATGCACTTCGAAAGGAGCGGGATCTACCGAGTGATAAAAAAAAATGCCCGAAAATAGCAGACCCATCTTTATTTTTCTTTTTTTTTGGCCTATCAATAAAATGCTAACATTATATTTGCCAAGTAAAAACCTTATTCAAGAGAATAGTTAAATTTTGGAGGAAATTTTTCTCGCACCAGAGGTCGGTGTTTGTATGTTAAAAATAAAGAAATCGATTGGCGAGAACAATTCGTCACTTTCTTCGGAGCGTGCGCGCGTGATTGGAGGGATTTTTGGATTGCATTGTCTTTTTTTTTTTTTTTTTTTTTTTTGTTT
>JABYPW010001789.1:0-13670 GCA_016880775.1 Phymatotrichopsis omnivora
TTTTTTTTTTTTTTTTTTTTTTTTTTTTTATAGTTTACCCGGCCCTTTGCGACCGCTTGGTCAGCCCCAATGATATCTATGATGTCTTCATTGATGATGAGCCTGCGTCCGCTCTAAAAGATTAAGTGCTAACGTATGCGTGTGCAACAGATATGAATGGCATTCGCGGGAGACTAGCCCAATTGAGGAATAAGATGGATGTTATGTCTAAGAGATCATCCGGAGTCTATCCTATACATGCGTCTCCTCCACAGCCACCTTCGTCTCCTGGACTCATGGGTATCTCGCCCAGGTAGTCGCGATAACCTTTGAACAAGCATCTTTTGGTGTACATTGTACGCAGCCCATGCCGTATAATCCGGAAATAGGTGGGATATGTTGACCCGTACTTGGTGTTTTTCCTGTCTTTTATTGGCAGAGTACGCCCTTTTTTTATACGCCGTCTTTTAATTTTTTTTTTTTTTTTTTTTTTTTTTTTTTTTTCATGACTCTTGGTGGTGTTCTGGAAATTTTATGTGTTCAGGACTGCAGGGATGTTTTTTTTTTTTTTTTTTCCTCATTGGGAGAGGGAGGCGACGACATGAACTCGGATCTGCGCGTTTTTGGCGTTACTTTTTTTTTATTTTTTTTTATCTTTTATTTTTTATTTGTGCTATAAGCATGGGGCAAAGGCACACTTGCTATCCGTTGATTTTTGTTGGTTTTTATAGGTTAGGTCTACGTTTTGCTCGTCCGTGTTTGATTGATTGATTTATGGATTTGCTTTGGTGCTATTGGCAGATTTTCTGGAATCTTGCGAATGATGGGTCTGGTCTGATCTGTCTGTACCGCGGGATGGATGGGAAGGTGGATTCTTTTTAGTTGCATTGGTTGATTTGATGGATTTGTATGATTATGGCGTCGTGATTTTGTTGGTTTTTGCTTTCCTTAACTTTTTCTAACTTTTATTGTTGTATTCAAGAGCGGTTCTTTTTTGTTATGGTGGTCATATCGGCGATATGGGTATTCTATCTATTCTGATCATATTTTCACTGATATCAGGACTTTTGTTAGAGTCTTGTTGCTTCCATTTTGCTTCTCTTCCTTTTTCCCTTTTTGTCATTCCCCCATTTTTCCATTTTTTTTTTTTTTTTCCCCCTTTGTTTGCGGTTGCTGGCACTCCCCTCTCGGTATCGCGTTTTTTTTTTTTTTTTTTTTTTTTTTTTTTTTTTTTTTTTTTTTTTTTTTTTTTTTTGTTTGTTTGTTTGTTTGTTTGTTTGCAGACCTTTCAGGTGCAGATTGTACGGATATCTGGTTTGGGGATTAGTTAAGGAAGATAAGGTGGAGCGAAGCGGCATCATGGCTGGTGCATTTTGGCATCTGGGATTTTATATTGATAGGCTGGTTCTTGGAATGTAAAGGAACAAGGAACTTTCCTTTGTTTAAGTGAACTGGGCATCATGATAGGATGGTGGCATATATATGGATATATACATGTAGAGAATTCGGATTTGTTGTATTGGCCAGACCGGAGATCAGAGTGTGTTTTATTCTTTCTTTATTTCTATTTCCATTTCTATTTTTATTTTCGGAAAAATATAGTGAAATTTGATTTTGATATTGATATTGCGATCTACATGCGAGAGAGAGCAATGATTGATTCATTATACGTTTATCGTATGTATGCAAGAACTACTTGGCCGTTGACGCCGAACATGTCCTGATCTACATGTGTAATTTGCGCTGAAATAATTTTCTCTTGGCAACTTTCCCCACCACTAAGACTTCAGGCTTGCCATCACGTTCCCTCCACCTTCCCACCGCCCGCGATCCCACAACCACACCCGCAATCGCAACCTGCACAATGTCCGCCGCCGTTGCAGCGACATCTGCGGAACTTATCAAACTGGCGCAAACGCTCCCGCCGCGCCTGCTCCGCTTCTTCACGCGCTACCCGCCAGGCACGGCGACCACGGCCTACACAAACCCCTTCAAGCCCACGGTCCATCCCGTAACGCACAAATGGCACAACCCGGTATTTTCGTTACGGCGACAGGCGGAGCTCGTGAAATTGGCGCGGCGGCACGGCGTAGAGGAGCTGCTGCCCGAGACGGTCAAGAGCACTAAGAATAGGGAGGCCAGGGCCCGGGAGGGAAAGCTTATGAAGAGGATGTTGGCGCCGAAGGGAAAGGAATGGGAAAGAACGTTGAAGGGGCGGTATGTTCTCTTTTTCCTCACCCTTCCTTGTGTATTTTTTTTTTTTTTTTTTTTTTGGGGGGGGGGGGGGGGGGGTTTGGTTTTGGGTTTGTGATTGGGGTTTTTTAAGGAGAGGTAGTTGTGGGGAAGAAAAAAGTGGATAGGATGGATTGAGGCTGATACGGAGTAGGCTGGAGATGCGAAAGAAGGCGATGGCGGGGATGCCGAAGCTTATCGAGAAGTGGAAGAGAGCGGGTCATGGAAGGGGGTGGAAGCAGTGGCCAAAGTAGAGGAAATGGGATTAGAACGGGAGTTTAGGGGATTGGAGATTCTATTGGAGGGCGGGGGGGAGGATGCAGGCCGTGTATATACGTGTGGATTGTTGAGGACTCAATTCATATTTTTGAGACAAGGCGATAGAGGCTTGGTACATGTACATGGTTGTATTGGCGTTGTGCGATTTTTATGGCAAGGGAGGACAGATGATAGCGGCCAGGAAACCCGGCTGAAAATATGTGAGAATTGGATTTCGTCCACGGAAGCGCTTCTTTTGCCCGATTCCGCTCCGATATACTGCATATATGCTGCATGCAATTCCAAGCCATCGAGACTTCATGCGACGCAACTTTCGGAGCAATAATCATACATTCCTGCAATCCGAAGCGCAGTCACTATTCGAAAGCAAATTCAAATACCATGAAATGCCGTTGAGATCAGGCCTTCAATTATTAGCAAAAGTAACACGGCAGTTTCGGGTGTCCCTCATATGCGCCTAATTGACCCTGACCGTGATACCCCTCAGCTTGATCTCTATAGCCGGCAATCCTATACCGAGTGATGCGTTGTGAAGTAATCACTACAAACAAGGTAGAACGCCAAGTTCTTTATATTTCCTAACTTCCTTTTGTCGATTTCTGCAGTTCTACATGCGCAATCTTCGGCACTAATTCCTTGTTTGAGGTTTGATTTCTGGGGAAGTATTTTCGGACTTATACTCTGCTGACACGACGGGAGAGGATCGAACGCAATGTCCAAGCAAATAAAGTGCAGACGATATGAGCACGACAACTTTGGCTATCTCCTGTATAATCGGGGACATTGGTTCACGATGCTGTACATGGAAGTACGGGCTTGTGGATTTCCTGCTGTACATAGAAAACAGGTGGTGCATAACTGCTGTGGGATTCTCATGCTACAGCGTGTGTAGTATCCCAAGGTGGGGAGGTTTTACGCTTTGGCCCTGTTTCCAGACGAAAACGACGAAATCGCCTCGGCAGCCTTATGTAGTCATCATTTTTACCCCACTGCAGAGCTAGAGTCTGTACCCAAGGCGTCACGTAAGGAAAGAAGGGGGTTTTATTGTTTTGCTTACACTTATTTTGTTTGGTATCTTGTCGTTCGCCATCCTATTGTCCTTCCCTCAGCCTCCTCAAGTCATACGTGACCGTGACACCGCTCACGCTCGGTTTTCGCAGGAAGTGTACTACCATCACAACCGGATCGATGCTACCATCAAAGAAAGTTATCCATGTTCTACCATCCCCGGAAACCAACACTGGAAGAAGCACATGTTGCACAATGCCTCTCACACCCATACAACTGCCCTGACTGAAACTGACATGTTCCACTGCGAGTTCAAAACCTTCAACAAGGGTGTTTCTCTAAACTCAAACTTCGCCAGGTCATGGGAAAAGCTAAAAAAATGTCCATCCGAATTACAAAGATTGCAAATGTAAGTGGAACCCCAATGAAGCCTATTCCTGACAGAATGCCAAGAGTTATTCCAGGGGTTTGTGGATGATGGCATTAAAAATGCAATTGAAACCATGCTTCAAAACAAGGATGATGGGTCATTCAATACAATATTGCTGGAGGTGTAGGACCATCACAATGGAGAGTTGAAAGATCACCTAGAAGTATTTCATTAACTAGTAGATATGGTATTCTAGTCAATTGATAAAGTTTTCAAAAGGATATAAGTTGTCTTTAATAAATGCAAATTGCCTATTAATTCCATATTTTTGTCCCCTTGTACCAGCAAATATCCTCCAATTTATAAATACAATTTGTTTTTTTCTTTTTTTGAAATGTGCTAAGCAACTTGGCTATACAAAAGCAGAATCCAAGAGTATTAATAGTAATCTCATTAGTAAAAGTAGAAAGAGGGGCTGGAGTGATTAATAACTTGTGATCTTTTAAACTATGTAAAAATTTCAATGCATGTTAAAGCAATAGAAATTGCAAAAAAAAAAAAAAAAAGAATATTGCAAAAGAAGCAAATAGATTGAGAAACTCTCTGAGAGTGCTGAAAATGAAATATTCAAATTCAGTTATTATCTATGTACAAAATTCCTCCAAATATTTACACTAAGCTTTTTCTAAATTAGGATGCATAACTTACTTATACCATTATACCAATCTTTACCTATAAAGTCCATGTAGTAATAAATTATATTCACTTATAATATTATATGGCTATAAGTCTCCTTGTATTAGATTTTGGTACAGCATTACTACAAGGAAGCTTTGTAATGATAATACTAATAGACTATACTAATGTACTTATATTCCTATTACTTCAAGGTTTAAATAGTAGTATTGGTCTTTAACTGAAATAACATATTTATCTAGATACATTTTTGCTTACAACTACTTACTATTATCCCCTAATAAACTAGACTCTTTAGTAGGTTACTAGTCAATGTTTACTAGTAGTATAAAATAAACATAGTCCTAAAATTAATTACACTTATACACTGCTACCTAATAGACTATATACTCTATTAGCTCCTGAGTCTGACTCAACTTTCCCTGTATAGGTCCCTCTTCTATTACCCTTACTACCATAGGGTCCTATACTACCAAATACTATCACAGTCTTTGTAGGTAGATCAAAACTAGATAGCATCACTATAATTAGCCTTGTACTTCTCTCCCCTCCCCTGTCTTACTTAATTCCTCTCCTATATAATTATAAGGTTTTTGACACTAAACTACTACAGATCATATCTCTTCTAGACCTTATCTATACTACTCTCCCTAATCCTCTACCCTCTATAGTTATCATTCTACTAGAAAATTAAGCAGCTATATTATGCTCTACATATAGTAATATACCTTATAAATCTAATGATCTTATATTCATCTCTATAGCTACCACTGACTTACTATATATAGGACTATCTCCTATTTTCTAATAGGTACTATATGAAGGTTACCCTGATAGTGCTTAGCAGATGAAGGTACATCCTAACATTCCTATATATATGACTATGTCTTTGCTCTTAATTAAGTATACATGCCCTGTCTATATAATAGTGACTGAAGGAATCCAAATTCCTATTATCTAATAGGTAGAATGCTATACTAGTAATAAAGCTAATAAAGTAGCAGAAGTAGCTATATAAACTACTGTATTAATGAATCCCCTAGATAAAATAGTATAAATATACTTCTATACACTATAGCATATATACTATCCTTAGCAATTCTAGGTCTAATTCCTTTTCTCCCCTACTAAGATAATTTAGTTGTCCTCCTATCTAGCTAAACCTAGGACTACTCTTCTCCTACCTTATAGCTACCTACATCTTTTAAATACAAACAGGTACCCTATACTATATCAGATAATACTCAGAACTATAAGGTTAGCTTGTTCCCCTACTACTATAAGCTACTAAAGGAATTGTATATTATTATTATTATTATTTTTATTTACTTTATATTATATTATTTCTAGGTATAACCTTTGCATGTAGCCTCTACAGTTATGGCATGACAAGACCTATTCCTCCACTACATCCCCTAAAGTAAACAAAAAAGTAAAATCAGAAAATACACTATAAAACTATAGCAAAAGAGAGGAGGAGAGAGTATAGGTACCTATTCTATTATAGGGGTCTTATACCTTAAATAGTAAAGAGAAAGGGAAGAAGAGGAAAGTAGATTAAGTAGAAAGTATAAAGAACAATGAGAAAAGTGAAAAGAAAAGGACAAGCAATAGAAAGGAGATAATGGAAACAACTCACATCAGAAAGTATCATATCTAGGGAAGAGTTCGGGATAGCTACTAGCTCTAGGTATGAGTACATACCTCATAGCAGTGCACTACTTGTTGTTAGAAGAGATTATATTACTGTTGTCTAGTAGGACACTCCTAGCAGTCAGTAATATTAGCAACTGTATAGTGGGAACACTTTACAGTATAGTATAGGGAGGTCTTATAGCACTTTTATTATTTGGTTAGAATGTAGGGGATGTTATTATCTTTGCAGATGGGTAGCAGAATATATCAGTATAGCCTATACCCCTACCAATATGGTAGATGTCATTCATTTCTTTGTATCCAGCATAGGGGTGACTATGTTTCTATCATCAGTTACACTGAGTAATAGCAGAGGTGTATGACATGATGTAGGTAGTGCAAGTCTTGTTATGAAGGAATACACTATTTTAGGCTATAAGAAATGTGTTTTCTAGGGGTACTTCAGTGATGACACTGGTGAATGAAGGGTTATTATGGTTAAGCATATTAGGTTTCAGAAGGTAAGCAACAGTAGGACAAACTCCTATAGAATAGAAGATTTTATCTTGAAGAATTGTTTTAATTCTCTTAGCAGGAATTTTATCTTTAGTAGAAGAGAGGGCAAGGGAATCACAGAGAGCCTATTTGGGAATTCTATTAATCATGATATAGGAGTTGATGGGGGAGAGGCAGAAGTCTTCAAAATTGGCATCACAGATACTAGTGACCATAATCTTTATGTTATTGAAGAAGGGGATATAGGTAATAGTAGGGTAGGAAGGAGGGTTTTGAATAGTGATATAGCTAACTTGATTGATATTGACTAGGACTTTTATATATTCAGGTATGAGCTTAGGAGAGATAACCTTAGCAAGCTCTTGTAGGAGTTGAATATCTTTTTCTATAGAGTTCTTAATAGGACCAGGAGTAGCCTTTATAGCATAAAGGTAATATTTATTTTAGGAAAAGGTTTTCTTCTTAGGGGAAAGAGGGAAGGATAGTACAGTAGTATAGCTATCCTGGTATCTTTATGCAGTAATACATAATGTCATGGGTTCAAATCCCACTCAGCTCTAGTTCTATACCATGAATAACTAGTTGGTTTCAGGTTTTATAGCTTTGGTAAATTTCCCCGACTGTGCAATAGTCCTGAGAAGGGTAATCAGCAATATAACCTAGGCTCACTTAGTGAGTTTAACCTGTTGTCATATCTATTATAAGTGAATATGACCAATGCTAACAATGGTCATATGAAGGGTTACCCTGATAGTGCTGAGTAAGTTCACTCCTATAGTATCATGGCTACATCCTGGCAATTAAGTTTGTATAAAAGTCCTCCCTGTACAAATAGTGACTGAGAGGGAATCTCCTATCCCTTCTTAGAGGGAGGGGGAGGGGTATTTCTAGTAGCTTCAGTATAGGACTTCTAGTTTTTCTTTCCTTTGTCTTTTTACTAGTTAGTAGCTAGGGGTTTTTGGGTTTTACATTATTAGGAAGATAGTTAGGGGTTATTACAGAGAGGAGGGATAATGTACTAAATAACAGCAGGTAGGTTAGGATTTTTAGCAATTTTTACTACTAAAGCTTTTACTTAGGCAAGCTCATCTATAATGTTGTATAGTTTGAGATTGAGGTCAGTGAATATGCCAAGGAGAATTTGTACAATCAGAGCTTCTTTTGTAGAGAACCTCTTATAAGTATCTAGACTATAAGTTTTAGTGTTTATCTCCTTGCATATATAGATAGCATAGTCAGTGTACTCAACATTGGCCTGTAGCAAGGTGTCTTTTCTAAAGATAGCAGAGATGTACTTGAACACAGTAATATATATAGGTACTAGTGATTAGGTACTATCATAAGCTAGTAATTATACTTGAGGAGGGAGGGATATTGAGGTTCATATGAATGTCCTCTTATAGAGACTAGGATACTGGATCATAAGTAGGGGAGGTGTTATAGGTATAAATTAAGATGTTCTAACTGGGGAAAGTAAGTGCAGGCTAGGCAAGGTAGGTATTAGGGACAAAGGCCAGACTATGACATTGGATAGAATGTACTTTTAGAAGTAGCCTAGAGGTATTATTCTATTATGTAGAGTTCTTTAAGAGCCAAAGGTACAGTTGTTATACCAGTTCTTATTAGTTCGAGTAGATAGGCATAGTGTTAAGCTAGACATAGTAACCACATTATACAAGGGTAGAGATAGGTATTCAATAGATATTGAGGCTAGAGTACAAGACTAATACTGGAGTATACTACAGTGGTAATAATAGGGAAAGAATATGTATAAAAGAAATGTATCGACTCCTCAGTCCAGTATCTAGTAAACTCTATATAAATTCCTAATAGGAAGGCTTTGATTTTAGATAAATTCTTCTTTAAGAGTACTTGCAAGGTATAGACAAAGTTAGAAATAAAGAGGTTTTTAGTCATAATGTTGAAAATATAGAGGTATGAGTGAAGAGAAGAGGAGAGCATTAGTATTATAGATGACTATACCAAGTGGTCTATCTAGGTACCAGAACATGTATAGACACTATTCTAAGTCAACTAGAAGGTATGTCAGAACCTGGGATTACTCTATAAGCTATGGAACCATGTGATAAGTGTCATTGCCACTGAGCTCTGACTAAGCAAGGTGAGGCATTGACAATACAACATGTGTGAGATTATATATATACGATTGATGACAGGACTCGTCACCATAATCTTATTGTGATATGCTGATTGGTCACATCGTTAGAGGACAGGACTTGAAGAGTTTCTTCTCTAAAAGTCCTAAATGATCATACCAAACCTTTCTTCAATTCTCTAATCATGAAACTGATCTCATTGTAGGGAATCATAAAAGAATAGGGGAATCGTGATGGAATATTTCTATAGGGTTCATTTCATTTGTAAAGTTTCTCTGTAGTTACTCAGTTAGAAATAGGTATTCAAGAGGGAGCAGATAAGCGATGTATTTTGTTTCTTCTTCTTTCTCTAGCCATTATCTCAAGTCTTGTACCATCTTTGATCCTTAAGAATATATTTTGCTATCTCTTAGATAAATTCTCTATCTCCTCTTGACTCCTCGATAAAGGTAGAATACAGAAGCAGTTATAACTTACCAATTAAGATATCTGAGTTCACTCAGTAAGACCCTCTAGTGAAGCTTCTTGTGCCTATACCTGTATCTACATCCTTAATGAGTCTCCTGTCACCATTAGTGGAGGAATTGTATATCCTATTTCTCTATCCTATATAGTTAGTCTAATATAAGATATACATAGTAGGTGTATAAATACTAGAGGACCTCCAGTCTAACTGGAAGATTTTTACTAAAATTATTAAGTATATATAAGCTATATACATAGAACTTCTACTTAATTATCTATAGTTAATTGTTATTAAAATTAGCTATATATGTTTATACTAGGATTCTCCTACCTACTGCCACTTCTAACTCTTTTCTCACTCTATTTAGATATATTAGCTTTCTTAATTACTATACTATTTGTTTGTCTTTCATTCTCTTATATCATTAGGGCTAATATACTCTTGGGATTATGTCAGTGTACTAAGGGAAGATTTTCTTATATTTTCTCTTTTATGCTCTATCAGGTAGTCTCTATTTTCTCTAGGTTTTTTTACTAACTTTATAGGGAACTAAGGGTTAGGGTTTTATTATATTATAGCTAATTACTATATATATTAAGTAAATCCTATATACAGAAATTCAGGTTAAGGAGGATCTAGTAGTATAGCTATCCTAGTGTTGTTGTATAGCAACATGCAATGTTGTAGGTTCAAATCCCACTCACACCACTCCTAAATACTACAATTTCCCAGTTAGTCATGGGTTTTATAGTATAAGTAAGTTTTCCCTAACTGTACATAGTTCCCTTATTACTAGTTAAGTCTATGTAAGTGAATGTGACCGATGAACATAATGGCTGTATGAAGGTTACCCTAATAGTACTTAGCAAATAAAGGTATGTCCTAACACTCATATGTATATGGCTATATCTTTATTCTTAATTAAGTGTACATACCCTATCCATATAATAGTGACTGATAGGAAATCAAAATCCTATATACAGAAAGGAGGGGTAAGGAGGGTCTAGTGGTATAGTATGATGGATCACCCTATATAAATGTATATATCTTGGTAAAGATACCTCAGGTACACTTTGCAAACATTACTAAGTAAACTCAGATATCTCAGCTAAATGAAAGCTTGACTAGAAGGATATCTTTCCTACAAGTTTAGGGTAGACTTCTTAAGTAGAAGAGAGGAAAGATCAATATATTCTTTAAGGCTCAAAGATAACTCAAAGGCTTTCACAATGGTGATTGCAGAGAAGACAAGGTAGCTATATGCTAAAGAAGGAAGGAAGGAAAAGACAAGAGACTCAAAACCTACATGCTTAAATACCCTTCCTCTACCTAAGAGGATAAAGAGATGATAAATGAAATATAAACCTAAAGAACCCATTTCACAATCTAGAGCATCCTTTGATTCCTAGTTGCTAAAACCTATAGAAGAGTCTAGAAAGGACAGGATACGATTAGTACTTGATTTGACTATGATTGCCTAATACTCTCATAGGCCTCACTCCCATTTAGTATTAGTTTCTTACAATATAACTCCAATCACCCAATCATGACCTCATAGCTAACTAGGCTAATATCATGTTATTCTAATAGCTGATCATGTAGTAATCATAGGGCTGACTTCCTGTGCCTAGTCAGGGCTAATGGCAAAGGTACACTATGCTATACCATACTATAAAGTCATGTGATAGAGGATCATCTCCAGAGCGCTTAACACAATGGTGAAGGAATAGAGATGGCATACTTACATGTTGACATTCTAAGCATAACCTCTATCATAGCACATCGTCTAGGTATTAATAATATTACCACTACCGGTGTTCATAACATATAGCTATCCTAGTGTCATTGTATGGTAATGTAGAATGTTATAGGTTCAAATCCCACTTGCACCACTCCTTATTACCACAATTTCCTAGTTGGTCATGGGCTTTATAGCCTAAGTAAGTTTTCCCTAACTATACATAGTTCCCTAATTACTGGTTAAGTCTATGTAAGCGAATATGACTGATAAATACAATAGCTGTATGAAGATTACCCTGATAGTACTTAGCAGTTGAAGGTATATCCTGATGCTCCTATGTATGTGACTATGTCTTTACTCTTAATTGAGTGTATATGCCCTATCTATACAATAGTGATTGATAGGAAATCAAAGTCCTATATACAGAAAGTCCCTTAATACTATGATTTCCTAGTTGGTTGTAGGTTTTATAGTATAAGTGAGTTTTCCCTGACCATATATAGTTCCCTAATTACTGGTTGAGTCCATGTAAGGGAATGTGACTGATGAACATAATAGCTGTATGAAGGTTACCCTAATAGTGCTTAGTGGATAAAGGTATGTCCTAAAGCTCATATATATATAAATATGTCTTTGCTCTTAATTGAGTGTACATACCCTGTCTATATAATAGTGACTGATAGGAAATCAAAATCATATATACAGAAAGTTCAGTCTATATATAGTAAACTGAGGGAACTACAGAAGGTATATATAGAAAGTCTATACATGTACTAGCTATTGATAGTAAGTGCTATGAATAGATACAATTTGACCTCTATTATATATACTATTATTAGTAGCTTTTTGGTAAGCCCTATAAGCTAGTCAAATTCATAATATCATAAATGTATATATTGTATTTTTCTTAAAATTACCATCACTTATCTATTATAATAAAAAAAAAGAAAAGGAGCCTATGCCATATTCTTGCAAATAGTATTTTAGTATATGTGAACTGAGTTGCAAGTAATGGGAATTGAAGTAAAGAGTATAAAAAAATTATATCATTGCCTACCTCTACCTAGCTGCTTAACTGTAATGGAATACCCTATATAGAATATAATAGACTTGGTAAAGATACCTCAGGTACACTTCATAAATATTACTAAGTAAACTCAGATATCTCAGCTAAATGAAAGCTCAACTAGAAGGATATCTTCCCTACAAGTTTAGGGCAGACTTTAGAAGTGAAGAGAGAAGAACAAATATATTCTTTAAGGCTTGAAGATAACTCAAAGGCTTTCACAATAGTGATTGTAGAGAAGATAACAAGCTATGTACTAAAGAAGGAAGGAAGGAAAAGACAAAGACCAAGAAAAGATGGGCACTTAAATACAATTTCCTTCACCTAAGATAATAAAGAGATGATAAATGAAATGGAAACACAGAGAACCATTCTTCAATCTAGACCATCCTTTGATTCATAATCACTGACACCTGTACAAGAGTCCAGAAAGGATAGGGCATAATTAGTACTTGATTTGACTATTATAGCCTAATACTCTCTCAGGCCTCACTCCCGATTAGTGCTAATCTCTGATAATATGAGTCCAATTGCATGATCATGACCTTATAGCTGACTAGGCTAATGTTATGTTATGCTGATATCCAATCATGTGGTAACTGTAGGGCTAACTTCCTATGCTTAGTCAAGGCTAATGGCAAAGTCATACTATGCCATGCTATGCTATGAGGTCATGTAATAGAGGATTATACTCCAGAGCACTTAACATAATGGTGAAGGGTAGAGATAGCAATACTCACAGGTTAACAATCTAAGTATAACTATCCATCATAGTGTAGGCTAGGTATCTTTTAGACGACTACTACCAGTATTCATAACATTAACTATCTTTATCCTTTATATAGTACTAGATACCTTATATCTACTACTAGCTTAATACCTACTAATTAATACTTATAATACATGTAAATAAATAAAAAAAAAAAGTGTATATAACTATTATAATTATCACTGCAGCTGAGAATTGAATGATTAGCCCTAAGGAGGTAAGATACCTACAGTTAAGCTCAAGTATACCTATATAGTGTTATGAACACCAGTAGTGGTCAGCGTCAAGGTACCTGGACGATGCGCTATGATGGAGGTTACGCTTAGATTGTCAACATGTGAGTATGCCATCTCTACCCTTCACCATTGTGTTAAGCGCTCTGGAGACGATCCTCTATCACATGACCTTGTGGCGTGACGTGGCATGGTGTGGCTTTGCCGTTAGCCTTGACTAAGCGCGGGAAGTCAGCCCCACAGGCACGTGATTGGCTAACGGCATGACGCGACATTGGCCTAGTCAGCCATGAGGTCATGGTCGGGCGATCGGACTCATATCGCGAGAGACTATCACAAATCGGGAGTGAGGCCCGAGAGTGTGATAGGCGATCATAGTCAAATTGAGTACTAATCGCGTCTTATCCTTTCCGGACTCTTCTATAGGTTTCGGCGATTAGGAATCAGGAGATGGTCTAGAACGGGTCTTAGTTCTTTGTGTTTCTATTTCCTTTGTCATCTCTTTGTCAGCTCGGGTGAAGGATGGGATATATAAGCGCGCGGTTGTTCTTGTCTTCTGTTCT